>PVIJ01004797.1:0-59907 GCA_004024925.1 Scalopus aquaticus
CCCCTGGAAGAAGTTAACTTATAACCATGTATATCAGGTCCAGAAAATTCAAAGATGTGCCTAAATCAGTTGTAAAGATTTAGGCCGGTCAGAAACTAATGGCAGTGTCAGGTAGAGGTGCATGGCTAGTGTTAATCAGTATAGATTCCATTTACTGCATTCTTTTGATCACTGAAATAAAAGCTTCTACACGATTCAAAAAAAAAAAAATAAAAAAAAAAAAAATAAAAATTAGAGCAACTTTATGATCTAGTAATTTCATTCTGGATATATATTTAAAGGAAATTAAATGGTATCTTGAAAAGATATCTGCACTCCCGTGTTTACTTTGGCATTATACACAGTAGCCAAGATGTGGAAAACAACCTAAAAGTCCATGAAAGGATAAATGGATAAAGAAAATGTAGTATATTTAAACAATGGAATACTATTATTCAATATTTACAAAGAAGGAAGTTTTGACAATTGTGACATGGATTAACCTAGAAGACAGTATGTATGTGAAATAAGGCAGGTATAGAAAGTGCATGATCTCACTTATACATGCATCCAATAGAGTTAATCTCACAGAAGCAGAGAGTAGAATGATGGTTGTCAGTCACTGGAGGGAAGGGGAAATAGGAGACATTAGTCAAGTGGTACAAAGTTTCAGTTACACGAGATGAATAAGTTCTGGAGCACTAATGTACAACAATATGAATATATATGAATACAGATAACAATACTGTATTGTAAACTTGAAATTTGCTAAGTGGGTAGATGTAAATTTCTTACCACCACCAAAAAAAAAAAAAAGAGGGAGAAGAAGAAAGAAAATGGTGGCAATTATTTCCTAATATACAGGTATACCAAAATATTCAAGTTGGACACCTTAAATACATACAATTTTTATTTGTCACAAAGATGGGGGGAATCAGCAATATAAAAAATGATATTTTCTTCCATTCTTCTCTCCCCTACTTTCTTTCTTTCATGCCTTCCTTCTTTCCCTTCTTCCTTTCTTCTTTCCATAAAAGTATTGAGCATCTCTGTCAGGTATTGTGCCCCGAAGTGGGAATACAACAAATGAGCATGTAGGTCGGCTCCTCCTCTCATGGACTTAGAGTTGGGCCAACGTCCTGTCCCTTCCACTGATGACCATGTGGGTGCTGCTGAGTTACCATCCAGAACTGTGTTCAAAGAGTAGCTTCCTGTTCCATCTCATATATCTACTAGAAGTGGAGGTAGGGAGGAAGAGGGCAGGAGACCCAGTGGATTATGGTGCCTTGGTGATGGGTGTGATGTAGTGACATCCATGTGAAGAGGTGCAAACCTATACGCCTAAATCATATTCTCTGGTATAAACCAATGCAACCTCGATAAAAAGTAACACGCATTTTTTAAAAGTTTAGTGTAAGAACAAATAAAGGAAATGAAAAACAAAATGGTTGAGTGTCTTTAAGATTTTTGATTAATGCACTATTTAATAACATAATCAGGCCCTCTTTTTACCTGATTATTATGTTACCAGCAAAATTCATCCTTTTCCTCTGATTTTTTATAATTTTTGCTTTTCATATGACCCTTTGACTTACAAATTCCCTATACTTCTTCATACTTAACAAAAAAACAAAGCAACCTAAAATATTAACATCTACTTTTACAATCAATAAGAATTTAAATATATCTTATTATATTTATCCTTATTTTGTTTTATAATTACTTTTTTATATACCTTCAAACTTTTCACTTTGACTCATGTATCTTTCAAGCAATATAAAGAACTGTAATTACTATTCTTTTAATGCTCTTTTTAATGTTCTAAAGAATCACAATGTGGCCAGTGAGGACCCTCTTCTACTGGTTTCATTGTCCAATCAACACTATTTCAAATATTTTTGGAAGCATCCTTTTCTTGGGTAGCCCTCCTAATTTTTCCCTACTCCAAGAAATGGCACTGTTTATGCTTCAAAAAAGTTTGTTTTCTTTTTTAAGGAGCATGGTAGAATTCAAAACCTGTATTTAAGGTGCGAAATCAATTTGATAGTGGGTAAAGTTGTTTCTATGTGACAGATCTGAAGAATATTTTTCTTTTTAAGTCCATCAGTTTGAATTAAAACTTTCTATTTTTATCCAATTCTAAACTATTTTTGCTCTTATACAAAAATACATTTCCTTAACATACCATATATTTGTTTCCTTAAATTTTAACACCTCACCATGATGGTAACTGCTTTTTTATAAGCTTTTTTCCAACCATTTATAACCATTCAGAAGTCTCTGGCTGATGCAAATTTGTTTGCATTCTTTTTTTAGTCCAAAATAAATTTAGTACTCTACTGTAAGAAAGATTTTCCAGTTAGCTTTAACATCTATGCCTTGGCTATTTATAAATGACCTGTATTCTGCTTCAATTTTAATCCTTTTTTGGAAGAATCTAAGTATAAACATGAGATAACTGAGCAGTTTAGTGTTGTCATCTGATAAAACTTAACTAGAGGGCCTCCCTGGTGGTGCAAGGGGTTAAGTCTCAGCACTACGAAGCTAGTGGCAGCCACTGCAGCATGAATTTGATCTCTGGTCAGGGAGCTAATCCACATGGGGCAGCAGACCTCTCCTGTCTTGCCCACTGCTCCCCTCAGCAGTGTATTTCAGTAGATCCACTTGTTCTGCTCCCTACTCTGTCTCTGGTAAATCCTTTCACCCACACACACACACCTCTGGCCTATATCCCAACTCTTGTATGCATAAATAAATAAATCTTTTTTTAAAAACTTAATAACTAGACAAAATATGATACGTATTTCATGAGTTGTCATTGTGTTAAACAGATAATTAAGCAAAGATGTATAATGATGGTAATTATACACCACCAAGGGTTATATGGTCAGAGAGATGAAGAAAGATTGGAAAAATGAGAGGAGCAGGGAGCTATTGATAGACTGAGAGCCCACTGAACAGTTCTTGATGGTAGCACCCACATGAGCAGAAGGCAGCACCAACATGAGCAGCACCAACATGAGCAGAAGGCACAGGACCTCCACCAAGCTAAGTCCACAAAGTGAAATGCCTACCTATATGTTCACTGTTGTATCCTCAGGGCCCAGCATGATACCTGGTACAGAGAAGGGGCTCAGTACTTACATATGGAATGAAGAAAGGAACAGGCATGGAGGAAGAAAATAAGGGAGTGAATGCTTAATATATCAGGAATGTTTATATTTCCAATCATTCCATATAACTAGCTCAATACACAACAAAAGGCAATACAGCCAGTTATATAATACTAACATAAGCAACATAACACTAATATAAGCAAAATATCATTTCAGAAAATCCCCTATGAAAGGTATAGACATGACAATTGCCACTAGTGGAACAAGGAAAGTTTAACGATGAGAGGACCTAGCCTCTCCATAGATGAGTCCATGTGCATGAAATGTACAGAATAGGTAAACCCAAAGACAGACTAGGTTGATGGTTGCCTAAACCTTGGAGGAAGGAAGAAGTGAAGAGTGATTGCTAATTGGTTTCGTATTAGAGACTATAAATGTTCTAAAATTGTGGTGATGGTGGCACAACCATGAATATATTAAACACCATTGAATTGTATCCTTTAAATGGTGAATTTGTGGAATATGAATTTTATCTCAATAAAGTTGCTATGAAAGGGAGGAGGCAGCCTGATAGACACCAGTTCAGATTTGGGGACAGCAGGAATCTCTCCCAGAAGCCCTACAATGAACTTTTGTTCATGTTACAACTCAGCCATGACTCAATGATTAATAACTCCAATCTACATGAATAACTTACTACTTTGGTTGGTATAAGATGGTATTATTTTATTGTGGAGATCTGGTAAAATTACTGTAACCCTAAACAAATATAAAAATAAATGCTATTTATATTTAAGAATAAGTATAGAGGTAATGAAAAAGAAATTAAGTCCATGATTTTAATATTTTAAAGTTAGATTTAGATGCAGTTATAGCCTTTGTGATTATTTTACTTTTTGTTTCTGTCTACTATTTGGTGTGTTAGAATGTTCAAAATATTCAGGAATTCAGTCTTACTGGATTTACAATTATAATTTTGATTGTTTAAAGGAATTTAGTGACATTTACTGACTGATCATCATGGTGGCCTGCCCAACACTCATTCCATTCTGGAACACTTAGTAGAAGTCAGCTCACAATCCCATGCTCCTTGACAGTCACTGGCTTAGGCAGGGGCATCTGACACAACTCTGGCCAGCGAGTTGTAACGTGAACAAAAGTTCACAGTAGGGCTTCTGGGAGAGATTCCCACAGTTCCCAAAAAAGGGAAATAAGAGTCCCACTTCCTCTAAATTGCTGCATCTGGGTTTGATAATGGCATTGCTACAGTCATGTTGTATAAGCTGAGGGTGCTGCATAGCCTCAGAAAAGGATGGAACCAAAAGAATCGCTTGAGCTAGAACCCTGGACACACTGTGCTCACGGCCCACCCCACCCAGGAGGCTCTTGTGATGTGAGACAACATGGTTTTGTTTATATATGTGTGTATGTATGTATGTATGTATGTATGTATATGTATGAATACATATATATTTTTTAATGAAGTGCCATTGCTAATTTTCTTGTCAGTGTAGGATTTCCTCCCTCAAGTGTGGTTACCATAGCTCTCCTACCACCAAAGTACCCATAAAGCACCAATGGTCCTCCACGATAGTCCACTGTGCTTCCCCCCAATCCTGTTCTCACCCTGCCCCCCTCCCTGCATGAAACAATACAGTTTCCTACATTTCCTTGTTGTTTAAGCCACTTTGAGTCACCCAAAACAAACTCAGTTTATAATCAAGATTTAAATGTAAAAACATAGTTTAAGAAATTTTTATGTTCTAAGTTTTGTTTAATAGGCATATACAATTATTCAGCTGAGCAGCAGTTCTAGTGGAAGTTGCAGGGAATATTCCTCTGCACACACAGAAGCTCCTTAGACTTTAAAGCACCTGAAGCAGTGCAGAGAGACAAACCAAAGAGGGCTTAACCCCCTTGATCCTAATATGAGTATCTACTGGTAATGTGACAAATGTCATCAACTGTGCATCAAATATAAACTCGGGGAAGACGGATCTACATAAGCACTATTTACTGCTGGTATCAGTTGTCATGGGGGAGAAGTCAAAGAGCCCCCAAAACACCAAGTCACTAACAACTGTGCTCTCTATCAGTGACCAAACAGGACTTCACAACCAAGAGTCCCCATTTCAAATACTTGCAGGGTCCAGGCAAGTTCCATTCATGGATGAAACAAAGTGGAAACGAAGCAGTAGGAAATAGCGGTCCTACAGGGAGCATCTCCACTTAGACTCCGGTAATGTCTCCATGAGAAATGCAGTTTCAGTATTGTCAGATCTTCCTTTTTTTTTTTTTTCCAAGAAAAACCAGAAACCAGGATTATGTGAATCTATCAAGATTTAGATTAAAAAAAACAAACAAACCCAGGGCCTCCCTGGTAGGGAAAGTAGTTAAATCTTGTGCCACTGCAGCACAAATTGGATCCCCCAACATCAGCCGGGGAGCTGACCCACATGGCGCAGCAGACCTCTCCTGCCTCGCCCGCTGCTCCCCTCAGCAGTGCATTTCAGTTAGTCCATCTATTCTGCTTCCCACGCTGTCTCTGGTGAATCCTCTCACCCCCCACCCCCACCCCACCCCCACACCTCTGGCCTACACCCCAGCTCTTGTATGCATAAATAAATAAATCTCTGGAAAGAAAAAAAAAAAACGCTAGGGCCAAGCAGAACATTGTTCTACAGGCTGTTTGGTCCGCAAGCTGCCAGTTTGTGACCTCTGCCTATAGGCTTAGAGCAGGTCCATAGAGTAGATGCGTGTGAAGGCTGAGACATGTGTCTTGTGCCACCAAGCAGGGCAAAGCTTTCCTTCCCACAGGAGCTTCTGATTGTAAACTCTTGGATTCAGGGCCACGGAGGTGAAGATGTGATTCATGGTAATTACCCGGCAAGACAGATCAGCCACAGATGCACCAACACAGCTGAATACAAAGATATCTGTTGCCCAGGACCATCCAGTGTCATCTGCTTATCAAAGACCAACAGTCTTCATTTCAATTCTTGCCAGAGCCGAACTGCATAGCAATGATTAGCTACAAATGTGACCAGGTCTACGAAACTCCTTTGCTGTGTTTTGTAAATTTATTTATTTTTTTAAAGATTTATTTATTTTTGCATACAAGCTGTGGTGCAGGCCAGAGGTGTGGGGCGGTGAGAGGGTTCACCAGAGACAGAGTGGGGAGCAGAACAGGCAAATAAATCGAAATACACTGCTGAGGGGAGCAGCAGGTGAGGCAGGAGAGGTCTGTTGCGCCATGTGGGAATCTCTCTGGCCAGGCATCGAACTCACACCGCAACCACCAACAGCTCCACAGCGCTGCGCTTAACCTGTTGCGCCACCAGGGAGGCCCTGTTTTGTAAACTTAAACACAGGCAAAATATAAACCCTTGGTTAGAGTTTAAGATCAGCCATTCCTTTGCCACTGAAAAAACAAGAGAGTGGGAGAGAAACAGATAGCAGGTGTCAATAAGACATGAGTGTCAAGTGAGCTGGGATTTTGTCATATCTCTCGGGAGCCTCCCAGCATACATGTGCACAGTCTCTGGTCTGCACTGGTCACACAACAAATATTCACAGGTTTCTTGAAGGTAAGAGTAAATCCAAGGCAAGTGAATAACACCTCTGACTCACAGAAAACTGTTCACATTCATGGTCCACTTTGACTGTTTCTTAAAAATCAATGTGACATGATACATTGCAGCAAAGGGAATTTAGGTTAGATATTAAGAGCAGTTTCTTGACTAACGGCTTGTGAAATATTAGAGTAGCTTACAAATGAGGAAGTAGAGACCGTCTATGCTGCCCTCTTAGTCTAGGGTAAACTTTGCCTTGATGCTACCACTGGTAGGTGGGAAGGTGGTGTTAGTGTGATTTGTCTACTCCAGGGACTCTTTACTCTCAAATAAGAGCTGCCATTTACAAAGGGTTAATCTGCTCACTGTCCTAGATCCTTTATCTTATAAAATCCTTATAGAAACCCACTAAGATAAATTATCTCCATTTTACAGGAAAACTGAATCTCAAGAAGATGAAATAACTTGCTCAAATGAATGGCAGGGCTCACAGGGCTAGAACCCACCTCTGTGTGGCTTCCTAGTCCAGGCTCTTTCTATTAGGTCGTGCTGCTGCTGGTCCCTGTGCAGAGCACCTGTGGGAGACAGACACCAAAGGGTTAGTTCAGTGTGGAGAACACTACCCAAAAAGAGAGCATTGCCCCAGGACAAAGAGGAAGCCAGTATCAGGAAGAAAGATAAGATGCCAACTGGGGCCAAGACAAAGACATGAAGGGGAAGAAAAGTCACAACTTGAAAGTCAAGAGCTATCCTTCCAGAAATGAGCTTGCACTGACTTGGATTGTCCAGGAAGTGAAGGTAGTGAACAGGGTGTTAAACAATACCCAGTTCGGCCTGCCAAGTGCCAGATGGGGCACTACTGCTGAACCACCCAGCTCAAATTTTCCTTTGGTCACTTCCGACCTGCTAACAATGCCCTTGTACAAGTCTCATTCTCAGTCCCCACCCATTAACAATTGTCGCAATGTCTTAGAGCTGATACACTATTTCCAGCAATGACTCTACAATTTAGTCAGACGCTTAAGTCCTTGGTCAGAATATCCATGATCATGTAACTTTCCTTCTCTAAAATAGCATCCTTGTTGTTTCTGCCCTATTAGGGCCCAGGCTCCTGGAATAGCATCTTTGTGACATCAGACAGAGCAGGTTGAAAACTAGTGGGTTCAAACAGTTCCAATATATAATATTAAGTCTCTATAATGCTTGTGGCTAAAAAGAGTTAGTACAATTTCTCTATTGTGAAATCAGCAAAACAGCAGTCCAAATCAACTCTGAAGCAGGGGGTACCTTGAGACTATTTCAAGGGGTGATCCATGACCTGTATTCCCTCTTTTAAGAGTTCAGTTTCCTAAATTCCAGGCTCCATGTTCATATAGGAAATCTAAGGAAATGAACCCAACCGCAGAAATACAGGAAAATAAATTCATAGGACTGGGCTTCCAGCTGTTTGATTAGAACTGCTATCCAGTTCCTTCAATTAAACTCAAAACTTCCTGGAAACTCAGGCCTTAAGGAGCAGGAGAGAACCCCAAACCTGCCCCGCTGGTCAGTACCTTTAAGAATTTCTCCTACTCAGTCTGTGCTTTTCTGATGCCCACCCGCTAAAAGGAGGGCAGGAAGAGAAAAATAAAGCAGAAATTAAAAACAAATCATAAGGAATTTTCTTTTCTTAGCATGGATAGTTAATAAATCAATGCAAGGACACAGTTTCCGGAAACTATCTCGCCCCCACCCTCTACTACGAAAAAAGTCAGAGCTGACTTATCTATGATTAAAGTGAAAGTTTAAAGTTCTCCAAAGATTTCTGTGAGTTCGGCCTAGGGACAAAGAGAATTCTGGAGAATGCTTTCAAACTGTTCATTCAGTTATTCCACAATCATGCCTTCTATTTTCTAGATGCTGAGTTGTATGCTCCAGAAATGTCTAGAACACAGACGCTGCTCAAGCTGCTCTGGGTGTAGTCGGGGAGATAAAATGTGAACTAGCTGACTATAAATAAAAGGAAGAAAATGCTAAACACAAGAGAGCTATAACCAAATAATAATCATCACTTATATCTAAATGGGGCTTTTTGTTCTGTTTTGTTTTGTTTGTTTTTAATATATATATTTTTATTGCTATTTATATCTTTTACATTTTGTATTCCCCTTGGGTAACCCACCACCAATTCACGTGTGATCCATCTCCGTGGTCCCTTGTGTCCTGTTCTACTTCATTCTGTGCCCTTATCCTCCCCCTCTCCCCACCCCCACTGAGTGTCTCTCTCCTATTTGGTTTCCTTATAGTCCTGTTATAAGTGAAACCTGAATGGGGCTTTTTGAAGTCAGTTTCTTGGTATTATCTCATTTTATCCTCATCACCTTTTTGGTGACTGGCTGCAGTTACTCTTACCCAGTATCCTTTCACCATTCTGGAAAATGCACCTGTACTTCTCACTGGAGACCATCCACTCACCCACCTCCCACCCACTCTCCTCCGATGTGCTGCTGCTCAGGCTACAGGGCTACGGTAGAGCAAGTTCCCCTGGGCTCCAATCCATCCAAGCATCAAATTCTCCTGACTCTTATAATCACCTCAAAGATGGGATCATGACCCAGTGAGAGCAACAAGCATTTATTTAGGCTTTCAGTTGGCAAAGAGATTCTCAAGCTTGTCTGTGGGCTTAAGCAGAAAGACTCTGGGTTTGGGACTGCTGCCTACCATCTTGCTACTACTCTCTGACCTGAGACTGAGGGTGGCAGAGCTGAAGGAGAGACAGAATCTTGATAATATCATTTGACTTTTGGTTCATCCAGGCCTAAAACCATCTTTGCCTCTAGACTTTTCACTTATATACACCAATGAATGTTCTTTGTCAGAAACCCATTTTCTGTCACTCAAAACCAGAGTCTTAAAAGAGACTTTATTCATCAGGGTAGATACTGCCATCTTTGTTTTACATAAGGACAATTGAAGCTTAGAGAGGGAAAAAGGGACAGCTAGTTAGCAGAGTCAGGTCCTTAACTCACAAGTCCTGGCTCAATTCTCTGGTTCAGTCCTTCACACCCCAACTGCCTCCCTCAGTCACAGGAATCTAGCGGAAGCACAGATAACTTTAGGATGGAAAGACTGGCCAGGTTTCCTTGGAACACCAAGTGAGCTGGACTTTGACAGTTTGGATTTGCCCTGCAGTGATGGTAAAATTATCACAGGTAAAAGGGGCATATGGAAGGTCATGAATATGAAGAACTCAGGGATACTTGAAGAATAATAAGTACTTTGGTTTATCAAAAGTATTGGTACGTAAGAGAGGATAACAGGAAATAGAATGAGAAGCATATTTAGGATCAGAATGTTTGGGGAACTTGAACTTTATCCTGAAGGTTAGGAATTCCCAAACTTCGCTGCACAGTAAATCTTCACTTAACATTGTTAGTAGGTTCCTGGAAACTGCAACTTTAAGCCAAACGATATAGAAAGAAAGCAGATCCTCGAATAGTGGAAAGGATGAATATGGACTCCTGTACATGGCATATGCCTCTCAGGAAAATGTCACAAAAGTGGTCACTGTAAAATTACAAAAATGCATCTGTTCTAGAGTTTTTAAAACCCTTACCAAGGGAGAAAAGCAGCATCACTCCTGTCTGCCCACCTTTGACTATGCAGGTGCTTCTTTCCACAACTCTCTGTCCCTCTGCAGGGCAGCAGCCTTCCTGCCTGCCCGTGATCTGCACCATGCCGGTCTGCAGCCATGTGGGCCTTTCTTAGCAAGCCTGACCCTTTAGGGGCAGCTCTTCCTGCCCACTCATGCCTATAAAAGTGCCTTTGGTCTTTGTCTCCTTCGATAAACTTGTTCTTCAAATATTAAAAAAAATTTTTTTTAAATAAAACCCTTACCAAGGGAAAAAAGAGATGTTACCAACTGAGACTGAGCAATTAATCCAATCACAGATCAACAGAGTAATGCTCCTGCCCAGGAACATTAAGAAGTTGTTTTTGTACTTCAGGCAGAAAAATTAAGCTCCCAGCAAGCATATTCAGCTTTAGAAAACTGTATTATTTCACCTAGACTGTCTTGTTTTCAAATTTAGAATTTTAAAAATAAAATACTTTGCATTCTAAGTTGGGAAAAAAAAAAAAAAGATGAGGCCTTAAACCCCAACAAGGCCTGGGGTTGGACCAAAGGTCTTATCTACTCCCCACAGAAAATAGAAAAGCTGCTTACCAGCCTGGGGAAGGAGCAAAAAGCTTGTGATTTTTCTGAGCCACAGGAAGAAAAATAATAATCTATGATAAATTGAACCCCCAAGCCTGTTTCTGCACCAATGTGGGGTCTGAATTTACTTTATCCATCAGATGCAGGTCATAAGATAGAGAAAAATACAAATAAATTCATACCTAGACAGCACGTAGATGGTGGAAAACACCAAATATAAGAAATACATAAAACAAAAATCTTACAAGCAACCTATGGAAAGAAAAACAGCCTACCTACAAAAGACTAACTTCAGCAAGTTACTCATCAGCAATAATAAATACTAGAAGACAAAAGAATATCTTAAAATTGTTGCTCTATTGAACTGCTCCCATTGGTTTTGGCAATCTAGTAATCACCAGTAACTTCAACTTAGTGGTTTCAGCAGAGGGGAAGGAGACAGAAAGCATTGTGAGAAGGCTAAAGTCAACACAATCAAGTTTTTATCTCCAAAAACTATTTTACTTCCAATACACAGTCATGAAATGCAAAATATTAAAATGAGTTTAAAAAAAAGATATAGGGCCTCCCTGGTGGCACAAGGGGTTAAGTCTCAGCACTCTGAAGCTATCGCCAGCCACTGCAGCAGGAGTTCAAGCCCCAGCCAAGGAGCTAAGCCACATGGCACAGCAGGCCTCTCCTGTCTCGCCTGCTGCTCCCCTCAGTAGTGTATTT
Organism: Scalopus aquaticus; assembly: GCA_004024925.1. Lineage (NCBI taxonomy): Eukaryota > Metazoa > Chordata > Mammalia > Eulipotyphla > Talpidae > Scalopus > Scalopus aquaticus. Next base: position 11,577 of record PVIJ01004797.1, read on the forward strand.
CAGTGGATCCACCTGTCCTGCTCCCCCTTTGGTAAATCCTCTCACCCCACCACACCTCTGGCCTACACCCCAGTTCTTGTATGCATAAATAAATAAACCTTTTTCAAAAAAATATGTTTAAAGACATGACTGGACTCACATTACTCCATGAGCCACAGTGGAGTAGAAGCATAGTCAGCTGAGTAGGGCTGAAGTCCCAGGTCTGTGGGCTCTACATTTAGGAAGTGGACCCTGGCAGCTGAACAAGGGTTTAGCTCTTAGAAGGACAAAGCACACCCCACAATCTGGGGACTGAAGTTCATGGCTTTGTACCACAGACTAATGTGAGTCCCACTACTTGTGAAAAGAAGCTAAAGAAAAAGCAGCTGTCAGTCTGTGGGTTCTGGCTTTACTAGAAACTAAGGAGGTGAGCAATGAAGAGAACAGCTTGCTGCCAGGAACTGTCAAGCTGTCTGCTGGGCCACTGACTAGCTCCGCCAGATCCCTAATCCAGGCACGGGAGAATCATGATCTGGAGCTATGGCTCAACCAAGGCCCAAAGGTCCAGAGGGAGACATCCTGAGAAGGGATGAGAGGAAAGTAAGAGAAAGAAATCAAACAAAACAAGTGTTTTCTCACTCAAAAAGAACTTGCACACTGTGATTTCAAATCAGGTGAAAGAACCGACTGGTGAAGAAGACAGCCTTTGAAATGAATAATCTGACCAAAAATTTTCTCTGGAAATATGTAAACAAGTATAAAAAGACTCTAAAATTGTAGTTTGAAAATGTTCAGATATGAGTGCATACCTCCTATTTCAAAAAGAAATTATTAAGCAAAAAAAAAAAAAAGTTGAAATGTAACTTCCTGAAAGATAACCAATTAGAAATCTTTGAACTGAAAAATACCCTAATTGGAATCTAAAAGGTCATAAATGGGAGAAATTCTAGATTGAACACATGCAAAGATTAGAGAATTGGAACAGAGAATTGAGGAACTCAAGACACAGCATGAATGAGATCAATAAAAGAAATGGCAATTTAAAACACGGAGAACAGATTACAAGGTTCAAATATTTATATAGTAGGAATTCCAGAGAAAGAGAACTGATAGAAGAGACAGGAAAAATAATATTTGAAGGGAGTACTACTGTGTATTTTTACAAGATTTGAATAAGAAGTCCTAGAAATAAAAGAAACTTACACTCAACCCAATCATTATTCAAAAGTATTTGTGGGAGGAGAGGAATTTCAGTATACAGAAACTGACCACTCACAAACCCTTACTAAATGAACCACTTGTCTTTGATTATACTTTCCCCACCAACTACTCCTTTGACCTGTTCTCCCTCCCCCCTATAAATTTCAGAAACCTCACTTTGATTTTAAATTCCATTAGTTTTTAATTATGTTGCTTTGTTACTTTATCCACTTTCACTCCTTATTTTACTCATATATGTTAAATCATTGAATATTTGTCTTTATCTGACTTATTTTGCTGCACATAATTTCCTCAAGGTCCTTCTATTTTGCTGTAAATGGTAACATTTCACCTTTCCTTATTGCTAAATAGTATTTGATTGTGTGGATATACCATATCTTTATTCAGTCCTCTTTCACTGGACTTAGATATCCTAGCTATTGTAAATAATGTGCAATAAACATTATGGAGTAATGTTTACTATGTTTATTATGGAGTTGTTTATTATGTTTGTAATGTTTGTAATGTTTATTATGCAGTAATGTTTTTGTTGATGGTACCATGGACTTCAATTCTAACATACAAATTTGTTCACATTTTAACATTTCTGAGTTCATAATGTGTATTATAATCAATTGGCAGCTACTTTTGCTTTCTTTGTAAAATTTGTCTGGATTTGTGTTTAATTGTTTATCTACTTAGCTCATCATATCTTCATACTTTCCATCAACAATATTAATCTCCTTTCAAGTATATGTATCTCCGTTAGGAATTCTATTGATTCCATCTGTCTGGAGCCTCTGACTTGCTCCAATATGAACTGTTGCCTCTAAGCCTGAGCACCATTGTCTCCTTGGATTCTCCATTCATCATATTTTGGGATTTCCTTCACCTCTCTCTTATGATGAAGATCTCATCTCCTGGTTCCCCATTCTTCCTCTTGGTTTATTCCCTTGTTTTCTCCTGTTATGTCCCAAAAGTGCATTAAAAGTAATATTTTTTGAGACTTCACATGTCTGAAAAATGATAGCTTGGTAGGGTTAGAATTCAAAGCTGAAAATTCCTTTTTTTTTAGTATTTTGAAGGCATTTTTCACTACCGCCGAGCTTTTCATGAGAAAGCTGAGAATTTAGATGCATTCTTATCCTTGACCCTGAAAGGTCTTAGAAACATCTCCTCCTTACAGTTCTGGAATTTCTCTACAGTATACCAATTTTCATTCATTCTCTCCCCCTGCCCTCCACTCTGCTAGACTTTAAGTGGATTATTTCATACCTTATCATGGGACCTTCATTCTGGCTCCAAGTCTTATCAAGGCCAAAACCTCATTTCATTTCCTTTTGCTATGCCAAAATTAAAAGCTCATTTTTATTGGCTAAGAACTATCCTGTCCCAGCTTTGGATTCTGCTTACTCTGCTAGTTTTGGATTCCTTTTGATTTCTGGCATTTGGGAATTTCTTTTTGCTTTTAAGCCATTGTTGATGTTGTTTTGTCTCATAACTTTAAATATCATCTATACACAGAAAACTTGCAAATCGTTTATCTATATCAAACCTCTCCAAACCTGCATATTCAGCTGTTTCTCGATATCTTCCTCCACGTATGCAGTAGAAATCTCAAACTTAAAACTCCAATTGGAACTCACAGTTGTCCTCATAAACCTGCCCTTCTCTCAGTCTTGCACTTCTCAGTAAATAGCATTCTTCCAGGGGCTCAATCTGAAAACCTCAGCCTCACCCTTGACTCCTTTCTGTCTCATGCCCCTATGCAAAGCCATTAGCAAATCTCCTACCTTCAAAACATATCTAGAAACTCATGAATTCTCACCATCTCCATTGTTAATACCTTGGTCCAAACCACCACCACGTCTTGCCACACTTATTTAAATAGTTTTCATTTCAGTGGCATTGTGCTATTACTGTGGCACCTCCAGAGAATTACAGCTCTTGCATTCATATTCTTGATTGGTTCCCTGCCCTCCAATCTGGGCTGGTCCTAGACCCTGCTTTAAATAAAAGAATGTGGCAGAATTGATGTTTTGACAGTAGTGAGCGTAAGCTTTGACAAGGTCTGGTAGCTTCCACATGTACTTTCTTAGAAACCCCGTGCTGCCATGTAAGAAATCTGGCTACCCTGCTGGAGAAGTCCCATGAAGGAGAGCCTCTGAGACTACCTGGAGGCAAACTGAGGAATCCAGCCAACAGCAGAACCAAGCCACCAGATGTGTGACCCTACTGTTGCTGATGGCATCAGCCCCAGCTGTCTGTGAACACATGTGAATGAAGAAGCCATAGCAGACATTCTAGGGCAGCAGAAATTGTTAGCATTAACTGGGTTATGGTGGTGGACTGCGGGTGCTTTGGTGTTGGAAGAACTATAGTAACAACACCTGAAAGAGGTGATCCTATACTTCCCAAATACAAACAACAATGTAAAACCAACATTACCGCAAGAAGAAAGAGAGGGAGGTAGGCAGGGAGATTGGGAGAGAGGGAGGGGGGAAGGAAAGAAGAAAGGGAGGGAGGGAGAGAAGAAGGAAGAAAGGAAGGAGGAAGGGAGGGAGGGAGGGAGGGAGGGAGGCAGGCAGGCAGGCAGGCAGGAAGGAAGGAAGGAAGGAAGGAAGAAAGGAAGGAGAAAGAAGTTGCTAGCCCTGTTGCACTTGATCTGAATTATTAACCACAGAACCATGAGTAACACTAAAATTTTCTTGTAAACCTTAGGTATCTGACTGTAGAATTGAGGCTACCAGAGTGGGAGGGTGAGACTAAGGAGCAAAGGGAGGAAGAGGTCCAGTGGACTATGCAGAAGGATTATGGGTACTCTGGTGGTGGTTATGGTGTGGCAACATACATCTGAAGAGTGGAACCTATAGCCCTAAATCATACGCACAGTGTTGTATATGATTTATACAACAAACAATAATGAAGACAATAAAAAACAATTACAAGAATTTTTAAGGAAAGATGATCATGATATATTGTTAAAATTAAATTAAATTAAAAATTAAAAATATATTTGCTGTTTAAGCTTCCAAGTTATAAGGTAGTTTAGTTTGCCACAATATATATAGAACCTAAATTCTGGTGTCCTTACTGCCTCCTTCACCTCTCCCCCTTCAGCTTATTCTCCACACAACAGAGGGAGAGATTCTCTTAAAATATGATAAACTTCCAATGCTTCGCTTTCTCTTTTGCTTTCAACAAAACTGAAAATTGAGTTATCAGCTAATAGATCATTAAAAATCATTTTTGATGATAGATTGCTATATGAGTTTATTTTTTTTTAAAGATTGATTTATCTATGCATACAAGCTGGGGTACAGGCCAAAGGCGTGGGGCGGCAAGAGGGTTCACCAGAGTCAGAGTGGGGAGCAGAACAGGCAGATCGACGGAAATAAACTGCCAAGGGGAGCAGCGGGGTGAGGCAAGAGAGGTCTGCCACGCCATGTGGGAATCCAGGCTTTGAACTCTAGTTGCTGCTGCCAACAGCTCCACAGCACAGCGCCTAACCGCCGCGCCACCAGGGAGGCCCTGGGTTTTGGTATATAACTCAAAAGGGACCCAAATAATTGAGAACGTCTATAATAAAAATATTCTTTCCATTCTCATTTACTTCTTATGTGAACAAGCTAATATGTAACCACCAATACATGAACTAGTAAAAACACAGGCCCATCCATCTCATTTAAAAGGGGACTTTTCACTAATTTTTTCTTGTTTAATAATGACATAATATTTATGATATGTCATATAACTCATGATTATTATTTTTGTGATTTATGACATTATATTTGTGAATTACTAACAATTACAAAGCTAATTTGGTTCAGAAGAATTTTTTTAATTTCAACTCATATTTTTGTCACAGAAGAGTTAGAAGGTAATCAATAAAAAGGCTTTCAAGGCCAAAAAAATGTTACAACAGGATAAAATTCTGTGGGAAGAAGTGCAATGGATTTTATAACTTCAAGAAGAAAAAGGCACAAGGTAAAATTCCAGTTTCCAAATCTAGTTTACTGATTTTTAAGTGGACTATAGTGGCCATCAAAACTGTCATGGCATTAAAATTCCACTAATTTAAATGCCATTAATGGTATTAACTTAAATGCCATTAAATACATTTTAAAGGTGTTATAATAGTTTTTTTAAAGATTTATTTATTTATACATACAAGCTGGGGTGTAGGCCAGAGGTGTGGGGTGGTAAGAGGATTCACCAGAGACAGAGTGGGGAGCAGAACAAACAGATTGACTGAAGTACACTGTGGAAGGGAGCAGCTGGCAAGACAGGAGAGGTCTGCTGCACCATGTGGGAATCTCCCTGGCCTGGTATCGAATTCGTCCTGCAGTGGCTCTGGATAGCTTCATGGTGCTGCGCTTAACCTGTTGCGCCACCAAGGAGACCCATGTTATAACAGTTTTAAAAACCAATATACACAGTAAGGCAAAAATGACATCCTTTAAAATTATTTCAACTTATAATACAAATTCTAAAGATGATTTTGGGGAATAAAGAAGCTTAAGTCTGAAGACAGCTGACAAAGCAATAGTAGGAAATATCTGGTCCACGGTAAGTGCATCACTAAATCTTCGCTAAGTTTAATTAGCAGCAAATGTAAGACTAGAGGCAAGGAGACCAGCAGAAGAGTGTTGCCATAGTTCATTCACTGTTAAGATTTATTGATGGACTGGTCACTCTATGCTAGGAACTATACTGTGTTCTGCAGATGAAAGAGTGAAAATCATGAGCCTACACTCATGGGGTTTACAGACCTGGAGAAAGGCAGTGAGGCCTGAACCAAGGCAGTAGGGTTATGGTTATGGTTGCTGACAACTGTCTATATGTCTGTGTCTTCATCCCATATTTTCCTTTAAAAAAAATAAGACTAACTTGTTAAAAGTCTAAGTCCGAATACTGAACACTCATCTCAGAGCTTCCTTGAAACAGCGATTTTATTAACCAATCCTACCAATATTTTAAACAACAAAAATAATGCCTGCTTGTTTTAAAAATTCAAATAACACAAAGTGTAAATAGTGAAAGGTCAGGTCATCTACCCAGTTTCATTTCTGTAAGGCAATCACGAGGCAAGAGGACACAGAATTTAGCCAGAGAGGAAAAAAGTCCAAAGGTGAGAGGTCCAGAAGCCTGTGTCACCCTGGCCTGGATCCAGATCTCTACTTGCCCTGAAGGTCTAAAGCAATGTGACAAACTACACACACGCTTACACACTCACGATAGTACAGGATAAAACTACAACGCTACACCCTTTGTTTTTCCAGCTGCCTCCTGTTTTTCCAGCTGCCTCCTGACCACAGGGTCCTGTGAGCTTTATCTGTGCAGAGTCGCTGAAGGTCCATTTCTCCCTCCCTGCCCCCACTAGCCCTACGCCTCATTGCCCAAGGGTTCTGCTAACCTTAGCTCCCATTCATCTCAGTCTTTTCTGCGATTAAAAAATTTGAAAACCCTGCTGTTTAATCAGATGCATCTCTAATTTGTCTAATTGGTAGGTCTTCCAGCACCCCCTCCACACCACCACTCCCTGCCCTCGGACTTGACTGGGCTCAGGCAGTTCACAGGGGGTGAAGGAGAGAAAGGAAAGTAAGGTAAATCTCAGCCTACAGAGCTTCCATACAGTACTGTTTGGGAAGTTTTGGGAACTCTGATGCCATATTGGTGCCCTCTTTGACCCAAGGCAGTCCCAGAGTCCCTGGGAAGCAAAAAAGCAAGCAGTAATTGCCAGAGAAGCAACTAGCCAATTCATTTCATTCTCCTTTGATTTTTCCCACCTCTGAGATGTTTGACAGCTCCTACAATGTGTTGCTAATCCTATGAGACAGACAAATGCCCTCTCCAAGATTACACCACCTCTTTCAGTCTGAATCTTTCAGATTGAGTGGACACAAAATTTATACTCCCAGTATCTTTCATATTGTAGGTGCAGAGAAAGCAGTTGGTGAATGAATGAACAAATAACTACCTGACTTCTCCAACTTCCAGTTTTTAAGGAATGTCTGTTTAAACATGCTTCCATTCCCTGCCTTGGTTCAGTGTTGGTTCAGTCTTCAAAATTTTTGACCTGAGCACTTCAGTCCTGAGGGAGACTCAACATCATACCTTTACCTGTTCTTCCATCACCCCCCAATTTCAGTTTCATAATCAAAACCTTAAGAAGGTGAGAGGCTTCCCTGGTGGGCTAGGGGTTCAGTCTCAGCGCTATCACCACTATGGCCTGAGTTCAAGCCAGGCCAGGTTGCTAACCCACATATGGTGCAGCAGACCTCGCCTCTCTTCCGCTGCTCTCCTTAAGAGTGTATTTCAGTACATCTACTTGTTGTTCTCCCCACTCTGTCTCTGGTGAATCCTGTCACCCACCCCACCCTCTGCACCTCAGGTTTACACCCCAGTTATTCTATGCATAAATAAATCTCTTTTTTAAAAAGGTGAAGGAATGAGACAAGGAGGGCGGGTAGCTCAAAGAGTAACATTCTAAGCAGAGGGAACTGAGGTGGAGTGTGTCTGGCATGTTTGAGGATTAAGGAGACCTGTGTTGCTGGAGCAAACTGAATAGTAAAGAGAACAGTAGAAGAAAAAGTCACCTGAGTCTCTGGCTCAGGTCACGTTGATTATTATTAAGGTCTTTTACCCAGAGTGAAAAAACAGGCTGTTAAAGGGTTCTGAGCAGAGGGAGGGACTTGCTCTGACATGCTTCAAAAGAATCCCTCTGGCTCCTGTGTCAAGAATAGGCTGGTGGGGGAGGGCGTAAGCAGGGGAAATTGTAGGAGGCTATGGTAGTAACCCAGGCAAGAAATACCTACAGTGGCTCTGACCAGGATGGTAGCAGTGGAGGTGGTGAGAAGTGTCTGGATTAGACTCTGGATATATTTGCAAGGCAGAGCCAACAGGATTTCCTGACAGATCAGATGTGGGATGTGAAAAAAAAAAGTAACCTATGACTCAGGTTTTATTCTGAGCAATGGAAGAATGGCACTCTCATCAACTGCGATGGTAGAGGCTGTGGATGAAGGAGTTTGGGGGTATAATCAGATCTTTGGTTTGGACATGGTGAGCTTAGGTTGTCTTTCAGGTTGGAAACCTGAAAACCAAATGTCATTCAAATGGAGATGTCAAGTAAACAGTTGGAAAATGATTTGGGACAGAGGTCTGGGCTGGAGCTCATGCAATTTCATCCTTCAAACATCATTTGTTTACTGACATTTCCAAAACCAACTAACCTCTCCCTTAAGCTGCAAGCTCTTACACTCAACTGCCTACTTGACAAATTCACTTAGCTTTCTAACAGGTAATTCAAATTCAATACCTCCAAAGCAAAATCCTTATTCTCTGTCTCCCTCTATAAAACATGAACAAAGCTGAAGAAACTCAATGCAATTCCATTCATCCTAAACCTTTAAGTCATCTTCAGCTCTTCCTTGTAAACTTCACTTTTAAACCATCAACAGATCTTGTTAGGTCCACCCCCAGGTGATCCCCACCACCTTCACCACTGCAACTGGACCAAAGCAGTACATCATCTCTTGCCTAGATTACAGTTGAACAACAGTAATCTTGACAGTCTATTTACCAAACGACCAAGTCGATTCTTTTAAAAGATAATTCAGAGCATCTCATTCCTCTGTTCAAAACCCTCTAATGGGGCCTCCCTGCTGGTGCAAGGGGTTAAGTCTCAGCACTATGAAGCTATCACAGCCACTGCAGTATGAGTTTGATCCCCAGCCAGGGAGCTGACCCACATGGCGCAACAGACTTCTGTCTTGCCCGTTCCTCCCCTCAGCTGTGTATTTCAGTAGATCTGCCTGTTTTGCTCCCCACTCTGTCTGGTGAATCCTCTCAGCCTCCCCCATCCTGCCCCCCCCACCCCCAGCACACACACCTCTGGTCTACACCCCAGCCCTTGTATGCAAAAATGAATCTTTTTAAAAAAAACTCTAATGGGGCCTCCCCGGTGGCGCAGCGGTTAAGCGCTGCGCTGTGGAGCTGTTGGCAGCGGCGATGCGTGTTCAACGCCCGGCCAGGGAGAATCCCACATGGTGCGGCAGACCTCTCCTGCCTCACCCGCTGCTCCCCTCAGCAGTGTACTTCTGATCTGCCTGTTCTGCTCCCTACTCTGTCTCTGGTGAACCCTCTCGCCGCCCCACGCCTCTGGCCTGTACCCCAGCTTGTATGTATAAATAAAATAAAATCTTTAAAAAAAAAAAAAACTCTAATGGGCCTCCCTGGTGGCGCAGCAGTTAAGCACTGCGCTGTGGAGCTGTCGGCAGCGGCGAAGCAAGTTCGACATCTGGCCAGGGAGATACCCACATGGTGCAGCAGACCTCTCCCGCCTCGTCCGCTGCTCCCCTCAGCAGTGTATTTCCTTCGATCTACCTGAGCTGCTCCCCACTCTGTCTCTGGTGAACCCTCTCGCCACCCCACGCCTCTGGTGTGTACCCCAGCTTGTATACATAAATAAATAAAATCTTTGAAAAAAAAAAAACTCTAATGGCTCCCAATTTCAGCATTAAGTTTATGGGCTTCACAGAATCTGGCCTCTTAACACTGATGACCTCTCTACCTATCTCCTTTTACTCCTCTCCACTTACTCCATTCCTGTCACACTGGCTTCCACCAACATACCAAACACTTCCTGCCTCAGGCCTAGAAAGCCCTTTCCCCAGATTTGCAAAAATGCTGTTCCTTAACTTCCTTCATGCCTCTTCTCAAAAGTGATCTTACTAAAAGGTTCTTCCCTGATGACTCTACCAAAAAGGGTACGTCTGATTGCCCTTACCTTGCTTCATGTCTCTCCATGACACTATTCATTACCTGACATTTATATTATACCTTTAATATGTAATGTGTAATAGTTAATATTTAACCAACATGTTTGGTTTTTGTCTGTCTACCCTAACTAAATGTAAGCTCCACAGTAGCAGAGACTGTGTTTTGTGCGCTTCTGTATTCTCAGTATTTGGATCAGTGCATGGCATGTAGAGGACATTCATTAAATATTTGGGGGGATGAATGATGAATGATGAATGGCTTTCCTGGACTCCAAGGTTCATGGCACCAGAAGCTGGCTGTTGAAAAGAGAACTCATGTGAACTCTCTGAACACAAGTTCTTGGCATTACACCACCACCACTAGCAACAAACACACCAATAACCTAAAATCCATGGAAATGATGAAGTGTGCCTGTAAGTGGGAAAGTATGCAGCCATTAAAAACACCACTTATTAAGACAGTAAAATGGTTATGGTATGTTAAGGAAAAATACTAGATTGTACAATCGAATAGTCTTATATAATTACCATAGTGCTATAATCACAGTAATGCAAAATGTGTAACACAGGAGAGGTGATATTAAAAATAAAATTAGTTACTATGTTAGGCCTATTACTGGAATTATGGGTGGTTTTGTAATGTTTCTTCCTTTACAATTAAAAAAAAATCTTGTATTCTTTTTTTCCTTAAAAGGAATATGGTTTGATTCCCTGGGCACACTGGCTGAGGAAAATCCCAGGCAGGTGAATTCAGCACCCAAGTTCCCCCAGAAACTCTCACGCGGTGACAGAGAGGTCCTGGGCCAGAACTGTGCAGAGGGCTGCCCCAAACTCTGAAACCCAGTGGTAAGTGGTGCATAGAGGCTTGCATGACTAACCCGGGGAAAAACCTACCAAACAGTTATTTCTATTTAAGCTCAGAGAAATGCAGAAGTAAATCTGCTTAACTTATCTTTAAAACGAAACCATCTGTGCCCTGGAGTTTTTCTGAGATTGGGGGAGGGGGACCTTCCGTAAGAAGGAAGAGTCAAGTCCAAGCCTAGTGACCCACAAAAGCAAACTAAATTCCGGACCTTGGTGTTCTGTAAAGGGTTTGAAGCCAATCCACTCACTGAGTGCTGACTTTAGCCTAGCATTTCTTAACCAAACTAAGGTTATGAACACGTAGTTGATTCTAACAGCTATGGGGCATCCTCCCAGAAAAGCACTATTAGCCCCCCCAATTTGACACAATTTCAAGATTTTCTTGGCTTCGTGGCCCCCGAACCTATTTACTCTTACTTGTCCCTGTACCCACAGATAAAGAAATACAATGTCTTAATACCATAAATACAACCGATATGTCATTTTTCAAGTCTAATTGGGTTGTAATGAATAAATTCAAGTTTATGTAAAAGAAATACTGGAATTCAGAGATTTATTTTCCAGAGACAGAATATGCTTACACAGGTCTTGGAACGTGTTAAAAAGAGTCTCCTATGCCTGCAGAAATGTTGTCTCTCAAGTGTCTCTTCCACAAAGTGGCCATTCCCCTTGCTCCAGGGCCCAGGCACTTAAGGGCCTAGGACCACCTCTGGGGACCTGAGGCCCCTGAAGAGCTGGCCCCAACTTTGGGGGGAATTTTTTTTTTTAAGATTTATTTATGCACATAAGAGCTGGGGTATAGACCAGAGGTGTGAGCGGATTCACCAGAGACAAAGTGGCAAGCAGAACAGGCGGACTGACTGAAATACACTGCTAAGGAGAGCAGTGGGTGAGACAGAAGAGGTCTGCTGCGCCATATGGCTCCAACTTGTGCTGCAGTGGCTGCCCATAGCTACAAAGTGCTGAAACTTAACCCCTCTCACCACCAGGGAGGCTCCTGTTGGGGGAATTTTAACAGAAATGCTGCAGCCTCTGGTTGACTCACGTGTATTTAAGTTTTACTCTCCAGTGACGACCGGGTTTTCCGGACGTGGATGGTTAGCGCGAGTTCCAAGTCTTACCAGTGCCAGGCGCAGCCAGTGAAGCTACTCCGGGTAAGCGCCCCGGGGTGGAGCCCCAGGCGCCCAGGCGTGGGCGGCAGGCACCCAGCCACGACAATTCGAAGATCGCCCTGCCCGCGAGCTCCCTCGCCTGGCGGCGCCGGGGCGCGCGGGCGCCTGGCCCTGACGCTGCAGCTCACCCCCTTCCTGCCCGAGGGGCGCGCCTGGCGCGCGGCTCCTGCTCTCCACAAGCCCCTGCTTCCGGCTGGGCGGCTCCAGGAGTCTGGCCATTCGGTTCCGCCACCCTTCCCAGCGGCCTGCGGGTTAATCCGGCCATGGCGAGGGCAGGCGCGCACAGCAAAGCCTATTCGCCATCACCCACGACGGCAGGCCCATCCCCGCTCCCGACTCTCCACTCATCCCCGAGATGCTCCACTTTAACTTTGGGAAGCAATCCAATTGCAGATGCCCGGGTCTGCGTCAGTCCGGGACTCACCAGGTAACAGTATTTAGCGCACAGTAGGTTTGCTCATCTGTTGAATAATATAATATTTTATTTTTCATATTTGAAGCTCGTCTGCCTCAACAACACTTCCAACACTGAGCCCCTTGCTAGGAGTGGGTACCGTCGGTGCTGTCCTGGGAAAGCGGACAGCCGGGGAACTGGAGGGGCATAGGCGGCAGCCTGGAATGTCAGCGCGCAGAACCTATCCCCGCGCAGCGCCTCGGGGCTGGGAAATCCCAGGCTGACTGCGGCAACAGCTGGCCCCGCGGCCGTGGGGTCTGGGAAGTGGAAAGCGGCGAGACGGTGAACGTGGAGGAGACACTTCCTACTCGATGGTTGGATATAGGCTCAACTTCACTGGGTATTAGAAACGTGGGATCTGGAAAGCTCAGGGGTCCCAGGAGACCTGGATGAGAAGATCCTTCAAGTGGACTCTTAAATTCTCCCGCAGGAACAGAGCAACACATCCACCCCGGCTCAGAGGGCAGGTAGCTGGGTACTATCTCCCTCGCAGCCCAGCTCCAAGCTTCCCAGGTCCAGTGGGTGGATGGGGTGGATGAGGCGAGATGTGCCTTTCGCACTACGGAGGCGGGTTAAGACCTAAGCCAAATAGAAGCTGCAATCAACTGAAAGGAATGAAGAAGTGAGACTGTGTGTATATGTATGTGCGTGTGTTATATACACACACACGTATATATGTATGTATATGTATATCAAGTATGTATAAACACAGATATATACATATATATCATATACATGTATGTAAAAATTAACTCCACGGTAATTAAAATGCTAAATATTTTAAGCAACTGTTATACAAATACTATATTCTGTAAGACAGTGATATTTATGAATAACTGTCAGCATTCAAAGATTTAAAACAAAGAAACTGCAAAAACTAACATTAGAAAATACAAAAACTGGAGAGGATTTTCAAAAAGATAATAGCTTGAGGAAAATGTGCCAAATAACAAGCAGAAAATACTTCAACTGTATAAAAACTTTCTTAAATGTATAAAAGCAAGCAAGATACCAATAGCTAGAGAAGATGGTAAGTATGTCATTTACAAGGAGAAATAAATTTTGTCACAGGTGTTAGGCTCAACCCGCCCCTCCCCAACAATAAGGCCACTGTGAAGAATCTGGATGAAGATGTGTGACCTTGGAAAGAAACTCATGTCCCCACTACCAAGACGGGCCTGCCGCAGCCCAAATGCACCTGCAAGGCCACCAGCTCCAAATGGAATTGCCCCCACCCTTGGAATTCTTTCACCCCATATAAGAACCTGCCCCCCTGGTTGCGGGGTGCGACTCCACAGACCCCCACCTGGGATCTGTGAACCTCTCCCGGGAGTTGCTAATAAAGGCCTCTTTATCTTACATTCCCCTCTGCTTTGTTGCTTTCTTCTGTCGCTGGACCTTACAACAGGTACATGAGGAAATATCCATTATCCTTGATAGCAAAATTTTTAAACTTAAAACACATCTTGACATAGCACTTGCATCTACTAAAGTAGCAAAAAAGTTCTTTAATTGTAATGCATAATGCTACAAAGTGGGAAAATAGTAATCACAATAACTTCATGCAGCTCTTTTATTTTTATTTATTTTTTGAATTTTTGCATAGAAGATCTGGGGTGTAGGCCAGAGGTGCTGGGAGCTGAGAGGATTTACCAGAGACAGAGTGGGGGGCAGAACAGGTGAATTTTACTGAAATACATTGCTAATGGGAGCAGCCAGGGAGACAGGAGAGGTCTGCTGCTCCATGCAGTTTAGCTCCCTGGCAGGCGATGGCTCTCAGGCCATGGTAGTGATAACACTGAGACTTAACCCCTAGGCCACTAGGGAGGCCCCATACAACTCTTTTAAAAACAATATTGTGGGGCCTACCTGGTGGTGCAACGGGTTAAGTCTCAGCACTATGAATCTATCCAGAGCCACTGCAGCACGAGTTCGATCCCCAGTCAGGGAGCTTCCCACATGGTTATACCTCTCCTGCCTCGCCAGCTGCTCCCCTCAGCAGTGTATTTCAGTCCATCTGCCTGTTCCGCTCCCCACTCTGTCTCTGGTGAATGCTCTCACACACACACAACCTACACCTCTGGCCTGCACTCCAGCTTGTATGCATAAATAAAATAAACAAAAAAAAATAAAAAAACAATATTGTGGTCTTCATTCCTTAACAGCCACGGACTTCATGGTAATGAAGGGGAGCAAACAACAAACAGATACATGATGTAAGGTGGTAAAAATGCTAGGATAAAATTAGAGCAGCTGGTGATGGGACTTGCTGTTTGAATTCAGTTAGAGTAAGCCTCTCTGATAACATCTGACCAGAGATGTGAACAAAGTAAAGTAGCAAATCTCGTTTGTATTTGTAGGAATAATGTTCCAGGTTAAAGGGAACACAGTACAATAACCCTGAGGCAATAGCATGTGACAAGTAGAGAACATTCGATACCTTTTAGCCAGCTTGCAGTAATACTTTGAATATTTTAAAAACTGGTTTACTTTATATACACATGAAAACAATGTTGAATTCATTAAGCTGGAGTGATATAGTCAAATGTCTGTTATTTTGTATTCACTAAACTAACACAATCTTAGCCTCAATGGAGGGTGACTTTACAAAAAGATAATTTCACACCATCCTCTTCCCAGAGCTAGAGTGAATAGAACATAATATAATACTTCTTCATTTTCAGTGCTTTTCTAAAAGTAGCCCTTTGTCTTTTTCTAAATAAAGTATTTAACGATATGAATTAAAGTACTATCACAGTTCAGGGAAAGAGTCTTCAAAGTGAAAAAGAAAAGGTCTTGCGTGGGTTTATCAAATATTGTGGTTTTAAATACCTTCACAATCCTAGTGATTCTCAAACAGATTCCTAACTTGAACCTCTGTTCTGAACTCCAGAATCAAAACATCCCTTTGTCCACTTAACTTCTGCAAATGAATACCAAACATAAATGTCCAAAACCGACCACCAGTTTTCTGATTCACACAAGCGCACATAGAATTTGTTTCTGCAGCAGTCAATTCTTTCATTTGCTTGGACCAAAAACTTGGAATCATTCATGATGCCTCTCTTTATTTTTTTAGCAGAATTTTTTAATTTAGCACAGAAACATATGTCTTTTATTAGAGAATTTGTACAAATTGGTGAATATGGTCAATGGTCACAACTATGGGTCAATTCTTTAAAAATCAGAATCAATAGGATAGATTCTGTGCCCTCTTCATTATATTATGAAGTGTCTTGTGTATTCATCTTCTATTGTTAGAATGACAGCTTGTACAAATTTCAAGAAAAGTAAGATACATATGAACATTCATTTCTCTCCCTCCTTCTGCAACAGTCTCAGCAATTCTCTTCATCAGCTTAGCTTTACAATATTCTGCTATTTTCCTTGTGTCCAGGGTAGCTTCATCTGTTTCCAGCAGTTCACTCTTCACATTCTTCCACATCTGCAGCTTCTCCTTCCTCTCCCTCCTCCTCGTATAATGCTGAGCAATCTTGGAGCTTTATACTGCCCTTGCTTTGCCGTGTGATCTCTTTAACTGCCTCAGTTACTCCTTAGTACTTGTGTTATGGTAAGTATCTAGCCATCCCCCACCACCATCATCTTCAAAGGGAGTTTCCAGTTCATCTGAATAGTCTACCTGTTTGCACTGCTCATTAGCATGAACATTTTTGGTGATGAAAAATTGTTTGCCTCTTAGTAGGAAAACCTTCACTTTCAATTCTTCCCTTGCAGCCAGTTACCGTGTTGGACTGTGGCAGGTCAAGTGATCTCCAGGTGCCACAAGTTCTTCCGGGGGCGATAATGCCTGTTTTCTTAAACTTCGATTCCTTGAGAACCAGGGCAGGTACTCAGCCACTTTCAGTGTCTTTTCCTTTACCACGTTAATCATGGTCTGTATCTTGGGGCCAGCACTGGACACGGCATCCAGGACAGGAGCTGGAAAGTCAGAAAATGTCTCCACTGCAGCTGACTCAGAATAGACACCTGGCCAGTGACACCCAAATATGACCATATGGAGAGGATAAGGGGGAGGCGCGGCTGACCTCCCCTCTTTCCTTTGAAAACTGGATCAAGTCATGTTAGTCCTCTGCTTAAAGCCTCCCCTTGCCTCCCCATCTATAAGATATAAAAGCTGAAGTGTTCACTGTGCCCTAAATGCTCCCTGACTTTCTCTTCTACTGCTCTCCCCTTCCCTCATTCCTCTCTTCACACTGGCCTCCTGGCTGTTCCTCAGACTCATCAGGCACAAGCTCATCTCAAAGACTTTGGACTCGTCCCCTTTGTCAGGAATGTTTTGCCCCTCCATGGTCCATTTCTCACTTTCTTCAAATCTTTACTCAAAAGTCAAAGCAACTTTCTCAGTTAACCAAGCAAACCAAAAACTCCCTGTTTTGGATTTTCCACTTTATCAATGTGTATGTACATATGTGTGTGTGTATATGCAAGAGTGTGTGTATATGTGTATACTTATAATATGTCTAATCACTTGTTTACTTTATTGTCTCTATCTCTCTGAGGGCAGGATTCGTTGTCTGTTTTGTCCACAGACCACACCCCCAGTGCTCAGAACAGAACCTGCCACGTGTAGGTTCTTGATAAATATTCAATGAATAAATGAGTGGAGGAAGGCAAAAACAGATCATCACAATATGGTCAAAATTAGAGACTAGGGGAAACATTTTCACTAATAGCAAACTAAGGAAGATTACTAAGAACACAGACTGATAGTGCCAAAGATTCTGCAAAATAAGTATCAGGGTTACCAGGATAGAGAGGGGAGGCCAAATATTCTCTGACAGAGAAGAGTGACCCCTCCTAGCTCATCAGTTCCATCCAGCTTGTCCTCAGGGTCATCGTCCTCTGCTAGGTGAGAACGCCAGAAATGGTGCCATGTCCCGCACCATGTCCTCCCCAAATCAGCCTCTGCAGCTGGAGAAAGACAGCACAGAGAGTAAGACAGAGCTGGCTTAGGCCCTTCCCTGAACACAGCACTGGAAAGAGGGCTGGGGTTTCTCCAACTGATTTAGGACACACTGCCAGGGCTGGAAGTAAAATAAATTCTGTATCAAGCCCAGGGCTCCTCCATAGAAGGAGAGAGTAGGAAACCAGCCACAGAATCCATGACAAAGGCATTTCCAACCAGGGTTGGGGGTTCAGGAGACTTTTACCTATTTCTATTCTAATTACATACCAGAAACTAGGACCAGGTCCTTCAGAGGCTCCCAAACAAATTTCTGTTGGGGACCCGGGCAAAGCCCCACACAGCACAAAGCCTTAGTCTGCAAAGCACGGAGGGCACTTCAACCACGGTCTCCTTTTGTCCCTGGTCACAATTCTCCTTTGTCCTCCTCCCTCCATCATCCCAGGCTATTTCCTGAAATGCAAGTCAGTCCAGCTACCTGGAATTTCCTATACTCTTGGGCTGACGCTGCCCTCTGCCCTTCCTATAATTGCTCCCAACTTTCTGAACCTATATCACCCAGAAAGTTTGTTCACTTCCTGAAAGGACCTCATTCTACCTTCTGCCTTACCTGCAATCTGACTGAGGGCATGGCTTCCCTTGCTAAGCTCCTGAGAGATACTAACTCCTTCCCATTACCTTCTTACCATGGGACAAGGAGGAGAGGGTCAGCATCCTCCCTTCCCTCACCGCCTTTCTGCTTCAAGGCTCTTGGCATTCCCTATCCCTAGCTCTCAACATTCCCTAAGGACTTAGGTCTCTGACTCATAGTCTTCCCAGGGGAAACAATACCAGCAACCTGGATGACTTAAGGTCTTGAAGTATCTATGTGGAGAGCACATTCTACATCTTAACCTTAAAGTCTCTGACTCCCCATCTCCTGTGACCTTTGCCCTTCTTACCGCCTGGGCCACTCATCCCCTTGGCCACACTTGTTATCATCATTGAACCTTATCATCACCTAGAAGAGCTGTACTCTCTGACGAAATCCCTTTCTCCAAACATAGACACCTATTGTTGCAGCCTTCCCCTCCTTATTTCACTATGTCCTTTGTCCCCTTAACCTTCCATCTTCCCATTAGCACATGCTGCTGAGTAGTCATGGGAAAATCCCATTCCCTTGTGAACTGGTGCCAGGTCTCCAGTTTCAACCCCTGATGTCTGGATTCTTTCTCTACTACACCACCGAAACCACTCATCAGAGACTAAACCAGAGAAACACTTAAGTCCTTATCTTACCAGTCCTCTTCTGTACATGGGCTA
This sequence comes from Scalopus aquaticus, assembly GCA_004024925.1. Classification (NCBI taxonomy): domain Eukaryota; kingdom Metazoa; phylum Chordata; class Mammalia; order Eulipotyphla; family Talpidae; genus Scalopus; species Scalopus aquaticus. Next base: position 30,255 of record PVIJ01004797.1, read on the forward strand.
CTTCTTTATTCTTGAGATTTTCTTCTGGGGCTACCAAGATACCAGTCACTCCTGATTTTCTTCTATCTCCCTGGCTGCTCTTTCTCCTTAACTTCTCCCACCCCAGCAGCCCTCTCACCATCAATCCCATAAATGCTGCTGTTCCCAGCATTTCACCAGAGCTTACTTTTCCTCTCATTTTACAAAAACTTCTCAGATTATCTCATTCACATCCAAGATTTCAGTAACTATTCAAATACCAATAATGCACAAGTCTAAATCTTGGGGCTTGATGTATAGCTGATAACCTATACAGTCTACCCCTCAGGGGCCTTAAACTCACCATGTCCAAAACTAAACTTTCTATTCTGTAGCTTGAACTCCCCTTTCTCTTTACGAAAATGCTATGCCCTGTGTCAAATGGCAGTCTATATTAGGACTGTCAGATGCTGCTCTCCCCCAGACAGAAAAGGAAACTTGAACAGTACTCATTATTACAAATTCAGCATGCATTACAATGTCCCAAACATTCCTTTTATTCAGCAAGTGAGTGAATGTAAAAGTAATTATCATCCTGTTTCTCCCTTAAAGTTCTGAGTTGCTCAACCATGAATTCTCCCACAGATGATTTTGGGAGGAAATACTATGCCTTGGCCAGCTGCCCATCTTGGATTGGCAGTTAACATGAGTCATGGAGTATGGTCCAGGTCAGTGGGTGCTGTGCATTTGTCTGCATGTTTTGCTTTATTACAGATATAAAGCTATTGTGAGAACAGGCTGAGTCATCTGTAAAGCTAAAAACAGATGTCCTCTGAGGTCACTCCTGTTTCTGGGTCTCACATCCTCTCCTGAACTGTGGACTCTCAGAGATAGGCATCAGGTCTTACATAAGTGGGCTAAAGTTTCCTAGAAAGACAAATGCCAGCTCTGTAATGAGGCTTCCAAAACTGACCTGTGGACATAGCCTCTCGTGTGTGCCACTGGATCAAAGGATGCAGAGAAATCTGAGGTCTGGGGGCCTTCCTGGTGGCACAGGGATTAAAGACACAGCTATGAAGCTATCTGCAGCCACTGCAGCATCCCCGGCCAGGGAGCTGCCCACATGGCGCCGCAGACTCTCCTGCCTCGCCTGCTGCGCACCACAGCAGTGTATTTCAGCAAATTTGCCTGTTCTGCTCCCTACTCTGTCTCTGGCGAATCCTTCATCCCTCAAACCTCTGGCCTACACCCCAGTTCTGGTATGCATAAATAAATAAATTTTAAAGAAAAAAAAAGAAATCCGAGGTCCGGTGATAAAACTCTAAATAATGTTCATTGAATCTACTCGTTCTTTCATATGTGTGAGAACTCTTGGTGCATGGTGTAAGAAACTAGAAACAGGAGACAGGAAGGATAATTGAATGTTTCAAGTAGCAACTTGAGGGAAAGGGAGAGAAAATAATGAAATGGGAGGTTAAATTAATGTATCTACCTTGGTCAGATACTACCGGAACCTGAGCTGCAGTCTCTGGCTCTCTGGTTCTCTCTGCCTGCTGCTTTCAACTTTCCCCACAGCAGACTGGGCTTGTCAATGTAGCTACGTACTAGCAGCCCCATGACCTCCGGCACATACTACCTGGCCCCCAGCAGAGAGAATGGCTTACTACCTCTCTGCTCGAAGGAGGGATTCTGGCCTGGCTTGGGTCAGGGACTGACTATCATACCATAGGGGGGTGAGCTGTGAAGAGATCAGATTGGCCCTCTTGATTCAAGTGTCTGCTTGGGGATTAGTCAGCAATGCCATGAAGACAGTCACATAGAACAAGTCCCTGTCCTTGAGCTGCCCTTCAGCACCCATGAAACACGGAGAGTTTCCAGGGTGGAAGGAAATGTTAGAATACTAGAATTAGAATTACAATTAAAATCATAAAAATTAGGGGCCTCCCTGGTGGCGCAGCGGTTGAGCGCTGAGCTGTGGAGCTGTCGGCAGCTGCGACGCGAGTTCGACGCCCAGCCAGGGAGAATCCCACATGGCGTGGCAGACCTCTCCTGCCTCGCCCGCTGCTCCCCTCAGCAGTGTATTTCTGATCTGCCTGTTCTGCTCCCCACTTTGTCTCTGGTGAAGGCTCTCACCACTCCACATCTCTGGCCTGTACCCCAGCTTGTATGTATAAATAAATCAATCTTAAAAAAAATCATAAAATTAGAATATGTAGAACAGTAGGAATTATTATGACATTGCTAAATAAGTGTTTTTCAATCTTTCCCCCAAAACACAGTCAAATGACTTTAGCACTTTGCTTTTGCTAAATTTGTATGCCAAAAAACATCAAGACTTGGCTAAGCCCATTCTCCTTGTTTGGCTTCCCTATTCGGCCCCTCTCTGCACTCTCTTTGCCACACTTCTGAGGCCTCAGCCTCTCTCCTCTCTCCTAACTTGCCTGCCAAATTGTCAATTCACACACTGCCCTCTGTATCTCCCTACCTCTCACCACCCTGCCTGGAGTTGCTCTCTTTTGCTTATTATACCCCAAAACAGAGAATTGAAGTCATCTCCCTGAGAAGGGAAAATGCATACAGAAGTAGATCTGTGTGCAATTGAGTTTCAAAGGATGAATCTGGTGGCTGAGGATTTCCTTCCAAGAGCAGGTGAAGAGAAAAGGGTGAGAAGCATTCACACTGCAGAATCTACAACCGGATCTAGGTCCCTCCCCTTGGGAAAAGCCAGACTATTGTCTGCTCCCCCACCCAGATATGTGAGCTATTGTGACATACTAACTCCAAAGCACCGACAATCCATGAGACAGTGATAGGGATTGTGTCAACTCTCTCTCCCACTCCCAAGCCATACATTTGCCACTGTCTTGTAACTGAATTTGGTTTTCTTCACTGACCATTCTTGTTCTTTAACTCTAAGCACATTTATTCATTCACCCTCTGGTTGCTTTGGTGAAGACACCCCCCTCCACACACCCCGCTCTAATTTATCCTTCATATTAAAGCCCCAAATTCAGCCTGTTTGGCAAACACTCCAGTCAGGTTCACACAGCAACAACACAGGGAATTGACAGCAGCTATGCACAGGTGCAGGAGGGAGCTAGTTTCCTCCTAGTACTCACTGGCACCAAAGAGTAAGAATGGACATACACAGCTGCCACTACCAAGGAAGAAAAAATGTCAGCTCCAAAGCACAACCCTGCCCTCCACCACCAGCCCCCAGCCCCATGGCAGCTGGGGCAACTCGGCATTCAGGAACCAGGAGATAGGAAGGGCATGAGGGCAATGACGAAGGTTCAGACTCAGGGGTCCAGGCAGCATCGGGGCACTGGGAGCAGAAACGTTTTAGAAGGACAGGAGGGAGAGCACCTAGAACTGACCTGAGGAAGGGGCAGCCAGTTGTGGCAGGAGCAGCTGCTCTGGGCCCTTGCCAGGAGAAGATGGAGCTCAGAAGAGACCCAAGTTTCGTTGGTGATCAAAGTTCTCTCCTTTCCCCCCTTAAGTTGCTATGTTATGACTCCTATTCCTGGGTTACCAAGGCCTACGACCTCTAATACACTTTTCTTTCATTTGCTCAGTCATCATAATTTTCGACTCTTCTCTGAGCAAGAATGAAAGAAATCCATGTTTCTTAGGAATTTCTTACAAAATTGAAACCCCAAAGTGGAAAACATGAACTAGGCAAAGTGAAACTGGATTCCCACAAAAAGGGCTTGCTTCCTTTTCTCTAACATATGATCTGTTCTCACCATTCTACTATGCCACACAGTCTCATTACTCTGGGCATTATTCATTCTAATCCCTTCTAATCCCTCTATGTAGGGAAACCCTTTTACCTTTTCCAGTTAGCAAGCTCTTATTCATTTTTCAAAACCTAGATGAAGTGTTACCTCTCCTGGGAACAGCAACAGCCACCCCTTTAGCCTCTGGATTAACTGTCCCATAGTAACCTAAGCATACTCTAGAAGAGCACTGCTTTGCTGTATAGGGTTCGTTGTTTCTATCTAATACCTCCACATAACTGCATGCAATGGAGATATAAAATATCATGTTTATATTTGTATTTCAGTACCTAGCACTAGCTAGTAACCCCTAGTACAGTGCAGGTTCTCAACATACATGTTTTGTTTTTGTTTTTGTTTTTCTGCCCCACCATGTGGGATTCTCCCCGGCCGGGCGCCGAACTCGCGTCGCCGCTGCCGACAGCTCCACAGCGCAGCGCTCAACCGCGCGCCACCGGGGAGGCCCTTAACGTACATGTTAATTGAAAAAGTAAACCAACTTGGTACATGAAAAGTAGACTTTGGTGGTAATCATAGGAGAAGGGGTCTAGGGAGTGAGCAAATGGGGAAAAGGGCATGAGTGGATTAGTGGTGGATAGAAATTGTGCTTTTGGAAGAGATCGTAAGATAGCATGTACAGATGTTGAATTATAAGGCTATACACCTGAAACCAAATATAATTGTAGAACAATGTTACTTCAATAAAAATTTCAAAAACAGGCCACCCTAGTGGCGCAACGGGTTATGCGCAGCTCTGCGGAGCTGTCAGCGGCTGCAGATGAGTTGGATGCTGGGTGAGGAAGATTCCCAAATGGTGTGGCAGACCTCCCCTGCCTCGCCCGCTGCTCCCCTCAGCAGTGTATCTTGGTCTGCCTGTTCTGCTCCCCACTCTGCCTTTGGTGAACCTTCTCACCATCCCACACCTCTGACCTACACCCCAGCTTGTATGCAAAAATAAAACAAATCTTTAAAAAAAATTTAAGAAAAAGAACTAAAAATTCAATCAACAAGTAAATATGTACAATTCCACTCTGTAGTTCACTTCATTCAATGTCATAGCCAGGACTTTATTTAGGAAGCAACTTCCAGGTCCTCTGTCTTACCCAACCCTAGTATTTGTCCCATCCCTTGGAAGAGGCTTAAAATACCACCTTTCCTCAAATTCATATATCGGATACAAATTCAAGACTGCTCACTGCCTTTTTCTCATGGTTCTTTCTTCAAGAACAGCATCTTTGACATCTATAGCACTAAGATGTGGCAGACAAGAAAGCAAACTACGCTTTATAATTATTGTCCAAACCATCAGGTTGCATAAGTCCCTTTAGCTGTTAGTGGAACTGTGTGTTATCTAATTCTGTTCAACAGAGGTCAGGTCTATAGGCAGAATTCTTTTTGGCACTGCATAAAATAGCCTCTAGAAACTTGGTGTTATTACCACAAGTGATCAGGAAAATGAGGCCGGTTAGGAGGAGGTGCTGAGGGATCTGGTGCCGTCATACCTAGTCTTGACACAGTAGGAGGCTCAACAAAGGGGTTAATCGAGGAACCCCAGGATATTTGGATACATTTCTCAGTCATACAACGCCTAGGGTTTTTTTTTAAGATTTATTTATTTATGTGTATAAGAGCTGGGGGGGTAGACCAGAGGTGTGGGGGGGAGGTGTGTGAGAGGATTCACCAGAGACAGAGTGGGGAGCAGAACAGGCAGATCCACTGAAGTACACTGCTGAGGGGAGCAGCTGGTGAGGCAGGAGAGGCCTGCTGCACCATGTGGGAATCTCCCTGACTGGTAGGCGATCAAATTCCTATTGCAGTGGCTGCTGGTGGCTTCACAGTGCTGAGATTTAACCCTTTGTGCCACCACACTGTTTAAAATATAGAAATTCAGGAAGGAAAGAGAAGTGGGAAATGTCCCAAAATCCTACCATCCTAACGCTAGCCATTGTTAACTTTCCTTGCTTTTATTTAATGTTTACATTTTTATATCCCCTACATACACTTTTGCTTCCTGATCTAGTTCACTTCAACATAACACATTCATTTCTCCAAGCTATAGAACTTCCTTGAAACATTCTTTAAATAGCTTAAAATAGCTGTATAGTATATTTTGAACATTTTTTAACCACCTCACTCAGTAGGAAAGAAGACAGAGGAGTGAGTCAGCATTCCTTCCGCAGTGCCCCTATCCTCCAGTCCTTTCAGTTCTTGGGACTCTCTTCCAGCTTCAGGAAGGGACCATCAGACTGAAATCCCTCCCCCCATTTCCTGCATTGTGCAAACACCTCCGAACTTGTCTCATCTACACTCACTCTTCCTCTCTTCAAAGTTCAGAGGATTTGCTATGAATTTGGCTAGTTCAAATAATTTAGGTTTGAATCCTGACACTTGTAGCTTTATAATCCATGCATTGGGTTTATGTTTCTAAAGATCAGTGTAAAATGGGAATTTTGTCAGATTTCTTATGAGGATTAAGTGACACAATGTAAAATACTTAGCACATGATAGGTGATCAATAAATATCAAAAACCACAAAACCCAAAGGTTCCCCTCTTGCTATAGTCCTTCTTTTTCAACCATATTTCCTGAAAATGATTTATGTTTGCTGTCTCTGTTTGCTCATATCCCATTTATACTCAACTCACTGTCGTCTGGCTTCTGTTCCCACTCTTCTGACACTGCTCACCAAAGGTCTGCTAATGAACTCTAGATGCCTTCGTGGAGCTTTGAGTAACTTACTACTTTTTCTGTCACAGTTAATCAATTTCTCCTTCAAACTTCTCTGTTGGTTGCTATGTTACCAGATTCTTCCCAATTTTTCCAATTCCCAAACTGTTCCTTCTAATTCTCCTTTACTGCTTGCACTCTGTCCTTTAATTACTATTTGTCAACGTTCGTGTGTCTGGAAAAAGCATGATCCTTTGCAGTGAGATCTGAGTTGGAATTCTGGTTGTCTTATTTACGAAACTGGTTTCCTAAGCTTTGAATTTATCTGATCTTCTGTTGTCTCATCTGCTAAAAGATTACCCTTCTCCTGCAATCATCCTGAATGGAGTCATTGTAAAATAAACCTTATTTCCCATCAGCATAATGACTTAGCAGGCCTTTAAAAACTGTAATTCCAGGCCTAGAAACCCATTTCTTAGCATAAGAATGTCAAAACTCAAAACAAATAATATGCTCATCAAAATATTTATTAGCCACATAAAAATAAACAATATGAACTGTTATATGTGTTCTTTTAGAGTATTTTTCTTTGTGGCCTAGTCTGGTCAAGGTTTCCTAGACTTTTATTTTAATGAAATTTGGACAGAACATGATGTCTTTTCCTGGTATGTCTTCCTCATGCATACTTAGCTTTTCTTACTTCAGATACCTTTGAAAATTAGGGGCGCTGAAAATATGGGTCATCTTTCACACACAAAAATTTCAATGATGTTCAAATAAATGCCTCTTTAAATTTTTTAAAGTTAAATATTGGGATAGTTTGGATGATGATTTATTCTTCCATTTTTAAAAAACTTACTTTGCTGAGCGTCTGAGAAATTTCTAACACGACCAAATTTTCAAGAGAAACTTCTTGATCCACTCACCTTGAAATGTCAGTGTTTCAAGTACGCTTTTTCAGTTTTCCAAGTGCCTCACAATACAAAATAAGGCAGTTCTTCCCAAATTCCTACTTCCAGGCTTCATTTATAATTTTCACAATATCTAAGATACTTCCAAAATTCCTTTTCATTCATCTTCTGTTGATTGCTTTTATTAGCCTTTAGGTTTGCTTTAATTGGCCTTAAACCTTCCATAAAAATACCTTAAGGATGCAACAACTTATCTGATCTGTTGGCTAGTCAGTGAGATGCTCTGTAGAGATGAATTGTGGCAAGGAGGGAGGTGAGTAGCAACTACTCTAATGCCAGGAAGCTTCTGCTTAAGAATTAGGGAGACATCCTAAGGCTTTAACTAACTGTTGTCACTATTTTATTTAAATGCCATTATTTCTGAACCTCTAGAACAAAGTAAAGTGAAAAACCAAAGCTTGAAAATTGGCTCTTCAAAAGACATTGTTCATTAGAACTACTCTTGGATTACTGGCAAGAGAAAGCTAAAGCAAGTTTTCAATTTGCAGTCAACTGCCATATGTGACTCCTCCAATGTTACAGCATTAGCATTTGTCACTTTCCCCCAATTCTGATGTTATGCTAACAAGGTCTTATTCTATTGTAAAAATGGAAACTGTTCAATGTACGCTGCTCCCATTTAATGAAGTTCCTTTCCCCTTGTTTCTATTCAGAGCAGTCCTAGTTCATCCCCTTCTTTCCGTGTTAATGACAGTGGCTTTGAAACCAGTCTGAGTATCATCCCCCTGATCCATTTTCTAATCTGCCACCATCACCTCCCCATGATATATAAATGCCCTTTGAGCCATCACCATGCCTTGCAGAATCACTCCAGGATAGCACTTCCACATTCTGTTATTGTATGATGACATGGGGCCCCTTTATTTTATCCTGAAACCCTGTAAGAAAGAGTATTTTTTGACAGGTCTAGCAGTTAGCACACAGAAGGCACTCAACTTAAGTATCCTGTGTTAAACATGAGCCAAACGCCAAGAGCTTTCTTTCTGATAGCTTAAGCATTCCCTTTGAATACCAATTTTTTTCTTATTCTTAAATGAAATGCAAAAAAGTTACTGTGAATTTTTGATGAAAAACACGGTTTTTTTCTTTGAAGCTAGTGCACTAGGAATAAGCACCTTAATGACTTAAAGTGACTCAAATTAACATTTTCATAATTTTGTCTTCAGTGGATTCTGAAATGGGTTACCTGCTCGTTTATGCAACTTGTTTTCTATTGCACACACCTATCAGCTTTTATAGTTAATTTACTTGTCAGGCCTCTAAGTTGTGTTTTAAGAGGCCATAGATTTAAAAGCTAAGACACTCAAGGTTGTTGGAAATGTTTACATCAGGGTAAGACCATAATCAAGGAAAATAACATACCCATGACCAAAAAGCCCAAGGATCTTACATGTTTTTATCCGCTAAGGGCCTTCATTGCTTAGTCTCTAGTTCTAATCTACATCAGAAAAAGATGTCAGGTAGAATTACCACTGTTTAAATTTACACTCTCAATTCTTAAAAGCCAGCCTAGTTTAGTGAGTTGAAACCCTCCCAACATTAAAGCTCTCTTCTGCAACTTAGTTCAAATTAGAAAGCTTGAATCCTACCTATTATGCTTAATGATCTAGTTATTTTAAACAACTTATTACATTTCTAGATCAGCTGTGTAATGTACAATGTAATATAAAATATTAACTATTTATAATACCAAATAAAGACAATTCAAAATTAATAGGTAAATTTTCTTAAATCCTGATTATGTAATAAGCTCATTATTAAATTATCAATGTTTTTCAGAGTCTATCAGAAATGTACCCTCTGCTTTTAGTACTTTATATACATTATACTCTACATTTTATAATATAGTGATAATGGAGATAAAATAGTATAAAACAGGCACCACAAAGTATATTAGACAATTAAGGTGAGCTCAGAGTGACTTTTAATATGCCAATCAATGTTAACAAAACACAAGTCTAACAGACAAGTGCAAACACGTTTTAAACCAAAATCAATAGGAAAACAAACAATAGACAACTCCTATTTTTTTTTAATCAACATCTGTTAGCCAGTATTATTAGTCAAATGGCTAGTCACAGATAAAGTATTTTGGAAAAGCTTGGAATAGTCAGAAGTCATTCTGGCATTTCAAACAGCTATGTACAGTATCACCAAGATTAGTTTATATACACAAATATTGAACAGAAACTGGATAAGACATTTAAAAACAAACAATACAATCAAATACAAAACTTGGAAGGGAGGAAACATTTTTAAAAAGAGTCAGGAAAGGATATTATCAGGAAAAATTACAAACCCAGCAATATTTATACTACATTAATACAGCATTCCAAGGGTGGGAATGGTGCATATCTCCGATGCACTAGCTTCAAAGTTCAAAGGGGAAAAAAGGGCAAATAGCTGCTTTTATCAACAGCAGCTACATATTTCACATAATTGTTTTCAAAAGAAAGCCTATTAACAACGATGATTGTTTAATGCTACAATTTTACAGCAAAGACAAAACTAAAATAGCAGCAAATTCACAAGGCAACATTTCCACAGACTTATTATTCTATGGTTATGCAATGCCTACAAAGTGCTCCCAGTTGGATATACAAGTATAATTCACAATTAAAAAAAAGAAGAAATATAAGATTGACACACAGGTACATTAAAGGCTGAGTAGTAAAGAGTCTCTCAGCATTTTCCTTTTCAAAGGGAGATTATGTTTGTAATAAAGCCCTTGAGTCCTTTTTACAGGTCACTACAGGGAAAGATACCTTTTATTATAATGCAACAGCAAACTATAAGCAGCACACCACCACAGTGGTTAACCCTGGAAAAGTTGGTGTAACATCCAACAGTGACGGACATCCCAAGAAGAGAGACTGGTAAGACTAGATGAAAGCCTGATATAGTCATGGTCAAAATACAGCTTTCAACTGTAACTCACAAAAAAGTCCTAAAAAGGTATTTCAGTAAAATTACTGACACCGATTGAGAATGTAATCGCAAACTGGATTGTAGCAGTGATTTCAACCTAGCTTCCTCTTGTCACAGTATTTTGGGGGAGGTGGGAAATGAGCAGTTCAGTATATGGTAAGGCTGACAGATCGGTTCATTTTCTTTCCAATAAGTCGTGATGTTCTATTACTCTGGGTGGAGGACCTGGTAGCCATGCGGTCAGTGAAGAGGGCTCTTTCCTCAGCTGCAGCCTTTGCCATCTGGGCTTTCTTGAGTTCTCTAATAATATAAAAATAGGAAACAAGACTTTTCACTACCTGTATTAATCTGAGAAAGGGATCCTAAGAATTCAAACACAAACTATTCTTTTCAGTTGGGAGATACTTGCATGCCATTATCCTAGAATACAACTGAGGAAAGGAAAACTACAATATGAAACTTGAGCTTCTGCTCAAAAAACTCATGATTTTATTTTGTGCCTTTAGAATTAAAATAGCATATATACTTGTATAAAATAAAGATGCTGATAATGACTTTGGGTCTTTTTTTTCCCTTAATTTATTTGTAAGAACTGGGGTATAGGCCAGAGATGCAGCGGGCGAGAGGATTCATCAGAGACAGAGTGGGGAGCAGAACAGGCAGATCTACTGAGATACGCTGCTGAGGGGAGCAGCGGACAAGACAGGAGAGCTCTGCTGTGCCATAAGTGGGTTAGCTCCCTGGCTGGGGATCAACCTCATGCCGCAGTGGCTGGCAATAAGCTTGAGAGCATTGAAGCTTTAACCCCTGAGCCACCAAGGAGGCCCAACTTTGGGTCTTAAAAAATAACGTTAGGGCCTCCCTGGTGGTGCAGCGGTTAAGCGCTGCGCTCTGGAGCTGTCAGCAGCGGTGACGCGGGTTCGACGCCTGGCCAGGGAGAGTCCCACATGGTGCGGCAGACCTCTCCTGCCTCGCCCACTGCTCCCCTCAGCAGTGTATTTCCATTGATCTGCCTGTCCTGCTCCTCACTCTGTCTCTGGTGAACCCTCTCGCCGCCCTACGCCTCTAACCTGTACCCCAGCTTGTATGTATAAATAAATAAATTTTAAAAAATAAATAACTTTAAAAACAAAACAAAACTTAAAATAGATTGCTAACTTATATTGTGAAAAATATCTAGTATCTATCATATTTAAAAGAGATGAAAGGAAAATTTTACCTTGTATTTATGCATACTATGATGGCTATCAAACTAGTGGCAAACAAACCTTTCAATATTTCAAGTCAGTTTTATTAGTTTAGAATAAAAATGGTAGCAATGAAGGAAATTAATTAGAATTAGCATTCCAACCACCTTTCAAAAAATATCAGTCATTCAGATCAAATATGAGAATCATCTATTAACCTAATCAAGAGTAACTTCATAAAATTAAGTAGAACAGAATGTTGTGAGGAAAATTTTTTTTTTTGATGGTAAAAGTTGGGGAGGAAGGGGAACAATACAGGTTTACTTGACTTTTGTTACAATTTAAGGATTAAAGATTATCACCACTTGCACACACATATGTACTAGTCTTAAAAATTTTAAGCCCATAATATCAAAATTTAGAAACAATGCAAATCTATAGGTCAAATACTAATTTAAGGCAGAAGTCCTCAAACTTTAATTGTAGAACATATCAAAACACTGTATCCTTAAGTGAAAGAAAGCTTACATTATCTCTCATTAAGAGTTGAGAATATAAAAACAAGAAAGACCTCACTTACTTCTGCAAAAGTGAATTTTTGAATTTTTCAGCATTTAACTCTATTCGTAGTTGTTCTGCACTCTTTCTAGAAGCAGAAAGCAATACTGAATGCTTTACCAGCGCCATTGCTGAAGGTCTTCTCTCTGGATCTGGATGAATCATGATCTTAAAAAGAGATATAAAATTAAGGTAAAGACGTGCAAATTTAACAAAATATTGAACCATGTCAATAAAGTGGTTCACATATAAAATGCTCACTTTTAGCAATTCTGTAAATTCTTGGGATAGCACTTGTGGAATCCGAGGTAATCTACCCTGTCTGATTTCATGCCATTGGTCTCCATTTCTCGGAAGAGGTTCAGCACCAGCAGCACATACCACCGTGAGGGCAAGGGCAAAAATATCTGCTTTTGGTAGATGGGTATAGTTCTGTAAAATTTAAAACAAAATTTTAAGGGAATATAAAATGGTCAAAATTAAGTAAGACTACACCTCAGTGGTAATTTAGGTAAGAAATCAGACTAAATTAAAATGTCCAAAGATACATTATAGTTTGTTTAGTATCTATTAATACCTATTCAGAGAGTAAGCTAAATTTGGGTAAATCTTTTCTTAAATACAAAGTAATATGCACCCTGAGGTGTGGGGTTATCAATGTATTTCTTAAAGTGAATGTCTCCTCTTTATCATTAGCCCCAATGAAATTCTCAGAAGAAACTCCTCTCTCAGGGAATTACATAATATATACACACATACATAATATATATAATATATACATATAGAGACACAAATATATATATATAAAGAATGGGATCATTTAACTTATTTGTTCTACTTGTTCTATTTTCACTCAAAATGATAATCAACAAATACTGTCATACTTTTTGAAATGGTACAGTTAACTATGTGCCATAATTTGCTTAATCATTTCCTTATTGCTAAATACTTATTTACATTGTTCTTATTTTGTTTATGAATATTTCTGTAGGATATTCCTAGAAGTGAAATGTTGACAGATAATAATAATTTGATCTCCAAAAAACACCACTTTAAAGTTCCACCTGCAGTATATGGGGACATCTCCTTTACCAAAACTGCACCATTGTTGAATACTATAAATCTTTTCCTTTACTGACTTTTGTTAAACACTCCCAGTTAAAGGTGTCTATTTTGTATTCCCATTCTAATAGTAATTAGCTTAATACTTTAATACATCTGAATTTCTACTGTTCTATTAACTGATAGGTATTACAAAAGCAATTTGTGATTATTATTGAAGGAAAAAAGTTACCTCCTGCAAAACTTCGTTTGCAAGAAAACGGCTATCACCCTCTTCAACCTGTGGACTAGAGATCCTTGTTACATGTCCAAGATCACCTAGAAGAATTGAAAAAAATCATAGTCAAGTTAAAACAGCCTCTCTATTTAAAGGTAATAATATGGTTCTCTTTCTTTCTTTTTAGATACCCAAAAGGGCAGGTTAATTATAAAAAGGGAGAAAGGAATAAAGGACACTTGCAGACACAAGCACACAGAAAGAGCTGCCCCTGAAAGGGACAGATTTACTGAAAGAGAGGCCTGCATAGTCACAAGTGGGCAGAAGGGCTGGTGCCCTGCAAAGGGAAAATGTTGGTAACAAGGAATATCTGCACAGGCACAGGTGGGCAGAAGAGCTGTTGCTTTCTTACCTATCTTAAACATAACTTTGTTGGATGCCCAGTCATCTTCATCTCCTTCTTCAGAGGCAGCATTTGGGATTGAGGTTCGAGACATGAAAATATTACCTGTCAAACAGTTATTTATATAAATCACTAACAATTAGTACTATAACCAAAGTTCACAAATAAGGTTGTACATTAGAATCATCCAGAAAGTTTTGTTTTGTTTTAATCCATAGAAGAACTGGGTGGTAGGCCAGAGATGCCGGTTCACTATTTCTATGTACACAAACTATTTTTCCTTCAAATTCAAGCAGGCTCACAATTAACCTAAATTTTAGGTTTAATAGATTTCATTTTAATAATTTTATCAATATAGGGGCCTCCCTGGTGGTGCAAGGGGTTAGGTCTTAGCACTATCAAGCTATCACCAACCAATGCTGCATAAATTCAATCCCAGGCAGGGAGCTAACCCACATGGTGCAGCAGACCTCTCCAGTCTCACCTGCTGCTCCCCGCAGCAGTGTATTTCAGTAGCTCCGCCTGTTCTGCTCCCCACTCTGTCTTTGGTGAATCCTCTCACATCCTCCCCACACCTCTGGCCTAACCCCAAGTTCTTGTATGCCTTACTAAATAAAAATAAATCTTAAAAATAATAATTTTATCAATATAGTATTGAATATTTAAATGTTATATTCCCTGGAGCCATCTTTCCAGCTTCACTTTGTAGGACAAATTATTTTATTGTGGCATTTGTATATTTGAATTTTTAATCCTCAAATGCCTTAGTATTTTCAACTTTTCTACTTGCAATTTAAGGGTCTACTATGTCTGAGACTTAAAACAAGATTTGAGTGTAGGCAAACCGTATAGTTCATGTTTAGTACCATCAGTCTAAACCTATCTTTTCCTTTTTAAAAACAAATTTGTTAGTTAACATACAAATTCTTCTCACAACTAATAGAATTAAATGTATAAGATGATTTTAATTCCCATGAATCACTGACACTTCCATAGATATAAAAGCTTATTAAAATCAACTCCTGGGCCTCCCTGGTGGCGCAGCGGTTAAGCGCTGCGCTGTGGAGCTGTCAGCAGCGGCGATGTGAGTTTGACGCCCAGCCGGGGAGAATCCCACATGGTGCTGCAGACCTCTCCTGCCTCACCCGCTGCTTCCCTCAGCAGTGTATTTCTGATCTGCCTGTTCTGCTCCCACTCTGTCTCTGGTGAACCCTCTTGCCGTCCCACACCTCTGGCCTGTACCCCAGCTTGTATGCATAAATAATCTTTAAAAAAAAAAATCAACTTAAGAACTCCTATCCTACAATGTTTAACTTGAATCCATCAACCTTTTAATTTCCAATTTATAGGAAACATAGGGTTCTCCCCTATATTTAGGATTAAATTAAATGATGCAAGACACCAACTGGTCAAATCCAGAGGGAAAGACATCTTGCCAGACAAGAACTGTACCATTTTTTTTTAAGTGGGGGATGGGTAAAACCTAAAATTTACCAATGTAAAGGTAACAAATAGTTGACTTCAAAAGTTATAAATGAAAGAAAGTTCACTGTACTAAGCTGTTATTGTAGAATTTACTTGCATCCTTTTCTCAATGAAAGATAATTTCACTTGAAATGCCATTTTATTTTTTTTTTAAAGAATTATTATTTTTTTAAGGATTTATTTATTTATACATACAGCTGGGGTACAGGCCAGAGGCGTGGGGCGGCAAGAGGGTTCACCAGAGACAGAGTGGGGAGCAGAACAGGCAGATCAGAAATACACTGCTGAGGAGAGCAGCCGGCGAGACAGGAGGGGTCTGCCGCACCATGTGGGATTCTCCCCGGCTGGGCGTCGAACTCGCGTCGCTGCAGCCGACAGCTCCGCAGCGCTCAACCGCTGCGCCACCAGGGAGGACCCCATTTTATTTTCTGAATTCAGTACATTTTCATATTTTACAGGCTAGAAATACCACTGTATATTTGTTTTCAAAGCATATTCACATCTCAGTTTATCTAACAACCCTTTAAACAGGACTGGCATTATTTTATAAGTATAGTTACAAAGATTAATAGAAGAGTGGGAACTTATTTTTGCAGTCTGGGATACTATAGTTCAAAATATCTTTACAATGTATTTGTCACTACTTCTGTAATAAAATTGTTTCAATTTAAGCTAAAACTGTATAAGGCTACATCTTCATTAGTACCAACATTCCTTTAATTATAATCTCATAAGCTCTTTGTAAGCCTTTGAAAGTACATTCTGAGGTTGTTCTTAGCCATAGTATATAGTCTACTATAACCATTTTATATAAAATCAAATCAAAAGATTTTAGCTAAAAAAACAATCTAGCAGTAAAGTGGAAAAATAAAAACTCTATATTCCTGTATTTTCCAGTCCTGACTCACTTGTAATCTTTATGTAGTTATAAGCATAATACATTTATTTTTTCCCCCGAGTCATCCAGCTTTATTACGTTTTTATATAAACTTGAAATACCACATTTATAGAGCACTTAAGTTTTAAAAACACTTTCAAATTTCTCATTTTATTCCAAATGCTACCATGTTAAGTAGCACCAGAATTAATTCAGAATTGTTTCTATGACCTAATATAAAAGAGGGGCTTTAAACGTGTGTTCTCGGATTCCCCATTAGAGTCCCAGCATGAGACTACGTGCTTCCCATAAGATGTAGCAAAATTTTTTCAGCTTTTAGAAAAAATGAGTTTATAATCTCATAAAACAATATAAAAACATGGCTAACATGGAAAACTAACAGTGAAAAAAATAGAGGAAGACGTCTGTTTTCATATTGTTTCAGTGAACTAATTTATTCCCTATAAGTCTAAAGAACCCAGGTCAGATGATCTGTAATACTTACTAGGTTTAATATCCATGTGAACCAAAGACATTGAATGAATATACCTCAAGCCCCGGCCAACTTGCAAAAGGAGATCCTTCAATTCTACTTCTGTAAAATAACTCATGCTCCTGTAGTTTTCACTTATGGCATCAGCTAGACTTCCACCTAACAAACATGGGAAAATTAGTATTTTCTTTTTTCTGAAACACTGATTTTTCTTCCTTCTGTATTTTGCTGAATAATCACAGACTCAAACAAGAAAATGACATTTTATAGGACCTATTCCCTTCAAACTACTTGTAATATAGGAATTCTATTTTTTCAATAGGTTTGGTAATATACTCAACAAGGGTACAAAATACAATATAAAGTCTCTATCTCATTCACATACCCCAGCAACCCACCGGATTTTAATTTCCCAAAGTAAACCAGTATTATCAGTTTCTTACATCTTATTTTTAACTATTTTACACAAATGTGACTATTTTCATTGTATTCTAGATCATTCTTTACCAATATACAAGGACTACCCTTTTGTCTCTACAGAATTTCATAATATAATTGAATGATAATTAACCAATCTCCTTACTGGAGGTTTTAAAGTAATTTCCAACCTTTTGTTACTATATATTATGTCTAAGAAATAATTTTGTGCATGGCTGGTTTCACATATATTTAGAATATCTCCTAGAAACAAACTGCTGGGTCAAAGGGTATGTACAATGTAATAATATACACATGCATAGTGTTTAATACTATCCTATTACACACAGACTACATTTCTATAGCTGAGAGGCCCATTTCCATCTTTCTGCAAAAGAGTTTAAGGTCAATAGTCACACCGCTGGAGCCAAGACTTGATTATTTCTGAACGTCCAGGAAAAAAACCCGTGTACTCAGTTTCTAGTGACTAGATTTAAACTCTATTAGCATGTGCCATAGGTGAATGTGGGGTTTTGGAAGACAAATGTGGGGCAATAAACACATTGCTCCCTCCCAGGGAAGACGGTGCCAATACATACTTCTACCATTAATGTATGCAAATACCTGTTTGCCCATACCCTTGTCAACAACCCATATATCATATAGGTAAAAATCAGTATCCTACTATAGTTTTAATTTTACTACACTTACTATGAGTGAGATCATAACTTGGTTTTATAGATTTAGTCAAACTAATCAGCTAATTTGCTTCTATTTTTTAAAACTTCCTATATTTATATCCTATCTCAAAGGAAATGAGTTATATAAAACAAAAAAACCTTCAATTAAAGCTTAATTAGGAATCCAGGTAATAAAATCAAGAAAGTTAATAACACATTAATCAGGAAAAGAGGTCCTACAATTAGAGCAAGACTGAAATACAAAATGTCAAAAGTGTTTAAAAATAAAAATAAACCATACACCCGGAAGTCTTAGGACTAACATGTTCTCTATACTTAAACTTGTGCAAATCTTGAACTGTGGCAAAAAGTGTTTTTTCTAGAAGGGAACAAGTCAATAAACCTACCAGACACATCCTAGATCAAGTTAGGAAGAAAAAATAAGGTTGCTTTTTAGTGGGTCTGGCAACTTTAGCTGGGCCAGTTCCTTCTACCTCATTGTTGGAAGGGCAAGAGAAATGAGAAGGGCAAAACACTTATCTGACAGGTCAGGTTCTCTTTGCCTATCCATCAACATTTTTCTACACTTGTTAATTGAAGAAAGAAATTGCACTAACACCAAACTAAAACAAAGGCTTAAAATGCAACTGACTTTGTGATAACATAGAAACTCAGTCCTGATAAAGGATATCGGTTACTTATCAGGATATCAGTTACTCAAAGTACACACATGAATAACAGAATCCTCTCCCTGCGAAATTGGAAAAGGATGTGAAGATCAGGCCTATTATTAGGACATGTAAAGTTTTATGTAGAGAGATGAATGGTGGTAGAGGGAAACAAAAGATGAGAAGGAAAGGCATACAAATATATCAAGATAATCTTATTTCCTTCATCTACATAGATCATACAGAGAAGCAGCTTTGCTTTACACAAGTCTGTATTTTTAAAAGATCTACAGTGTTTTACAGTGCTTCAAAATAATAATTTTTTCCAAAAGGTTATCTGATGATCTAACTTTATTAAGGGACGACTTTGTAATCTGAAAGGGCAAGAAAACTCACTCTTCCACACTTAGGCCCCAAGCGTTTTCTCAAACTCATTTGAACTACATAGCCATGTATTTGACAGGTTGTTACAAATTTGTGTCCCCTGGACTGCTAGTGAAATACTGTTAAGAGGTCCAGTCACATCAATAAGGTGAAAGGGAGAAAAGGTAGATAGTGTCAAGAGAATAAAGAATGAAGAAGACATCATGATCCGCTCTTCTCTAACAAATGCAGAAACTAAAAAATTAAAGTTCAAAAACAGAATAGTCCATGGGACATAGGAGGCGGCTACGTGAATATTTACATGAATATTTTGATTATATGAATAGAAACATTTCAAGAGATGTGAAACAAAATAGCAGCAATACTACATACTGGGCACTTACTTGCTCTTACAAGTGTTGAGAACTATCAAAATGATGACTCAATGAGCAGTCAGGTATAAGAAATGGACTTTTTTACTTCTACTTTTGAAATGGATTTTCACTGTTTTTGAAAATGAAAAACCTGAATCCACTACTTATGCCACTTATATATTCCCAAACTATGAAATGACTGGTCTTGTTTAAGGAAAAAAAATTATGAGAATCAATAAAACAAATCTTTACTATGTCCTCTCAAGATTTCATAAATTAGTTAAGTTAGTTAAATTCTAAATAATAAAATATTCACAAATATTCACATACCAAAATAGAAATCTCTGAGGTAGATACATTTGGGTATTTAATAACAAATGTCTATAAGGATCAGAATTGAGACCAGGATTTTGGCCAAGGTTTAATGAAAAGGAAAGGATGAATTGGTTCTTAAAGGACTTGCTGAAATTGAAAGCTATATAGGCAGTTCAGTGTTTAACCTTTATACATGTTTGTTTTGAGAGAAAAGGGGGACCAGTTCAGAGAACTAAAAAAGAACATACTTACTTAACAGAAAAGTTCTAGTGGTAAATAGGTTGTACGGACAGGAGAAGGGACAAGATCATAGAATGCCTTGAACAAATGACAGTTTAGATCAATGGAGAGTCACTGTCATTTCATGGGTCAGTTTTAGCATCCCATAAAAGGAACTGGATAGGGAAGGCTAGATGCAAGGAATCTGTTATTAACTATAATAGCCCACATGTACACTACGCTAGATATTACGGATATTAAAATATACATGGAAAAGCCACTGTCTTCTCAAGTTTAAATGACACATAAAATAATATGCACAGATTTTCAATCTTAATATTCAGGTAGGCATTACTTGTACTTGAAACTGATGTTAGGCTCCTGGTTTTTAAATTTATAATATATAAAAGAGACAGATTTAAAGCAAGACATCAATTAAAAACAGGTTTTCCTTGAGTGTTCATTTTCTTGAGCTCACAAGTTTACAAAGGAATCATCATATTACTCACCATTACAATATTCATTCTGTATAAGCATATGATCATCTTCTGCCCATGCAGAGAAATATCGAACTACATGAGAATGTTGTCCAAGCACTGCATGAGCATATACTTCTCTCAAAGCATTCTGCCTAGGAGAAATTTTAGATTATGAGACTGGTAAATCATTTTTATTGAAATCTAAAGTGAATTAATTTATCTGAAACTTTATAAAAGAAACTTGACTTCTGTATCTATCATTCTGTTGAACAATTTGCTTAAGACAGAAGGGTAAGACTGTATACCAGATTTTCCCAAAGGCTTCCTCCACTAAAGAATGTCAGTTAGAAAGATGGTTCTTGTTGGCCCTAGAACTCAGAAAAGATGAAAACTCAATTTTATTATGAGTTCAAGGATGCTAGTAGAAGAAATTTATGTTAGGCTCTAAAATCACACTGTTCACATTATTTTTCCCAAGGTCAATTAAGAAATGATGGCACAAAATTAATAGTATGTAATTGCAGTATCTCAAAAGTCAGAGAATTTCAGTCCCTGATGACCTAAATAGGCCCTTAATGCTTGTAATACCACAAAGAATAGTAAAAGGCAGAATTTTTAATACATACTCATCAACAGAGCCGGCCAATGGTTTTTTTGATCGCTTAATGGCATAAATGCATCCATCCAGCCTCTTCACACACTTAAAAACAGAACCAAATTCTCCAGAACCAATTTTCTCTAGCTCATGAAATTCTGTTGTATACCGTGACTTCATATTGCTTTCAGTAATTGTAATTCTCTGTAATAAAAAGTATATCCATATGTATAAAAAAAAAGCAGTATTTTGCTATGGGGATAACACTGTATATGAAATTGAAAAATCATTACATTTTATGTTGTAATATTTATTTAGCATGTACATACATATTTAGAGGTAGAAAATAACATTTAAGAAACAATAAAAAGAAAACAAAAAGGTATTTACTTTAGCAGGTCTTGTTTCATCTTCAAATTCGTAATCACTGGCTTCCATGTCTTCACTGGAACTGAAAAACAATGTGTATTTTCCATCAACCTATCTGACAGATGCATCAACTAAAGATCAACTAGAGATCCAAAACTTTATCTGGCAAGTGTATAGTATAGTGGGACGTTAATAAAAACAGGAAGGAAAGTAATTTTGTAATCAGTGGATTCAGAGCAGCTGATAAAAATGTCCCACTGAGAGAACCAGAACCCTATACCACCACATGTCTCAAAATTAAAGCCTTTCTAATCAACTCTGTCTTTTTGTTTTGAGTCAGAAAAGCAGCTTTACTGGAGATGAGAGTACACACTCAGGAATGAATGTGTGCCTGCTTCATTTTTGACACCAACAGATTTCTAGGCTTTTTATTCCTTCCTTGCTCACTCCATTCCTTTTCCACACACAGCTGGCTATTTCCCATCAATTTCTCCTGAGAATTAGGTGCTAGCAATAGAAAAAACAAAACAAAACAACAACTCAAAACATAAACTTCCATGCCATTCAGTTGAAATTAAATTATGATAAGACTATCAAACCAATCTTGGGTGGTTAGGGGAAGCAAACTGTTGAATAACAAATAACTTACTCATTCCAGTATGTTCTCTTTCTTCTGCGGCACTGTCCTGAGGAATGAAGTAACAAAGAATCTGGAGTAAAAGGATTAATATTCACTTGAGGAGTCTGTCGCATATCAAATTCCCTTTTTCCTGATTTTTCTGTGTCCATGAATAGAGAAGCACCTCGAAGTTTAACAGAACTAGAATCCAGTCCTCGAGCTTTGGAGAGCAAACTCTGGAAGAAATAAATATACAGGTTTTAGGATCCAAGTGCTATTGACAGCCTTCTCAATTTAACATGCAGAAAGCTTTTCACGTGGCTGTATATGTAGGTCAAACCAACACACAAGAATTTTTTCAAGCAAAATAAACAGCAGTTAATTTAGAAGTCTGAAGCTGGATACTTACTAAACATCCCTTCTGAAAAAAATAGCTAAATAGGTCTTTAACCCAAAAAGAGTATAAACGCAGGCTAAAATGAAGTTCATTCCGGAGGCTAAAAGTAAACCCTTTCAAACGATCTAAAAATAGAAGGCAGTCAGAGTCCCAAAAAAGTCACCTCCATCCCTATTCAAATTGAGCTTTGAAAGCCACCTCCGCTAGACTCTCCTCACTTTCAGACAGATGTTGCCTTGGGCAAGCCGGCTAATAAACCATAAAGCTCAAAAGCACCAGTACCACTAAAAAAAGGTATATTTTTCATATTAATTTTGTAAATATTTGTTTTAACGTAGGTAATTAATTTAGTTTCAAGTAATCCGCTGTTACTTCTAAAGTTCTGTAAATGGTAATCTGCATTCTCTCCTGCCACTCAGGTACTGAATATCGCCTTTAAGATACGTTATCAACAGTGTGAAATGTAAGTGTCCAAGCAACAACTTCAGTGCAGGTTTTTAACAGTTGAATGTCCCTAATTGTGATAGTCTGGGTGACCCAACTTGGGCGCTGCAAACCCTAGGTGTAAACAAACGCTTACCCAACTATTACGTCCGGAAAGAGGTTTAAATGCTACCCTTAGTTAGGACTTTAGACTGTAAATGTTAGACCAGCCTATTCTCCCAAGTCGCTGAGACGTCTCCCCTCCAAACCACAAACTTTCCCCCCTAAAAGGCCACAGACACTGAACGATGAGCACATGAAAAAAAAATTTTAACCGAACTCCCTTGTGCGCCGCCCAAATTACAGGGCCGATCACAGCGTTTAAAAGGCACCATATGGCTGCGGCGCTCGGGAGTGTCAAGTGGCCCGGCCAGCACCGCTCCAGCATGCTTCCAATCAGGTGATGGTGCCACACTCGGGCAGACGCGCTCGGGGCCGCCCCGACTCGGCGGGCCTTAAAGCATCAACCACCTGGACGGCGCCCTTTGAGAGATGAAGAAGTTCCAGACGAGGCCCATTGTTCAGTTACATAATCTTAACGGACAACTTCTGGGCAGGGCCAAAAAGAGGGGCTGCCAACTTTTTTTGTCGCGGCGCAGGAGCGCAAGCGGGGTGCGGCCGGGCGGTTATGTAACCGAACCCGGGCAGCGCCGCGGCCTTTTTAAAAGGCTCGGCGGCGCGGGCTCGGGGCGCCAGGGGCCCGCGTCCTCTCACCTTGGGGGTGTGCGGGGTGTCGAAGAGGCGCAGTTTGCGAAAGGTCTTGTGCGGAGGGGTGCCCGGGTGGTCTGGCATTGGCGAGCAGGGGCCCTCGCCCGCCCTGCGCGCTCCGCAGCTGCGCGGGGACGTGTCCCCCGGGCCGCCGCAGCGCACCGGCGAGAACGAGCTGCCTAGGAAGTAGGCGGCCGCCGGCGACTTGACCGGCGACGAGGAGCCGAAGCCCTCCTCCTCCCACGAGTCGCCCTCCGCCCCGCCGCCGGCCGCGTCCGCGCCGGAGCAGGCGCCCCGCAGCAGCATGTCCTCCTCCAGCTCCCCGGGGCTGCCGGGGGCCGGGCCGGGCGAGCGGCGGCGCTCTGGCCCAGGCTCTGTGGGACTCCGCGCGGGCGGCAGCGGCGAGTCGGGCTCCTGGAAGGCCGAGTCCTCCCCGGTGCTGTGGCCGCTGCCCTCCTCCTCTTCTTCCTCCTCCTCCTCTTCACAGTCGCTGCAGGGCGAGAAGATCAGCTTCTGTCGCAGGGTGCAGGAGGCCCCGGCGCGGCGGGGCGGCGGCGGCTGCTGCCGGCTCAGGAAGCTCATCGTGCCCCTGGGGCCGGGGCGGAGGACCGGAGAGCCGCGGCCCGCGGAGTCCAGGACCCGGCCGGCCCAGGGGGCGGGTCCGCCACGTGGGACTGGGCGCGCCTGGCCGCCGCGGCGGCGGGCCTGCGCTGCTCCGGGCTGCGGCTCCGGGGCGCTCGGGGCGGCGGTGGCGGCGGCGGCGGCGGCGACGGCGGCGCGGACTGTCCAGCAGAGGCGGGGCGGCCCGGGCGCCGAGGCTGGGGTCTCCGCAGGTCCAGCCGCAGGTTCGGGCTCCGCGGCTTCCCGCGACCGTTAACCACGTGAGTGCCCAGCCCACCAATCCCCGCCCAGCCCGGGGTTTGAAAAAAAAGGAGGGCGCGACGTAGCCCGCGGGGGTGGGGCCAACTACGCGATTTTGGCGCGAACCCGCTGGCTCCGCCTCTCCCTCTAGGCGCGGGGCTAGGACCGCCCGCCTAGGAGTGAGCCGGGTGACCCAGAGCGGGTGGGCGTTGCCGCTATGGGGCCGAGCCCGAGAGCGCAGGCAGCGCTCTGGGAGGGAGCCCGACTCGAAGAGGCGGAGCCGAAAGCCGTCCTGGACGCGGCCTCCTAGCTACTTCTTGTTCTCCCGGGGGTCTGTAACCCGGGAGCGGCTCGGAGTTCCTGCAGGTGTGGGCGAAACCGGGTCCTCCGGCTCTGCGCCGGGCACCGGCCTCTGAGCTCGCGGCCCTTAGGTGCCCGCCATTGGGAGATTGTGGGCGGTCATATTGGGTGGAGGTCTGAGCCGTGAATGGTGACTGGGCCTCGGGGTCTTTTCACACTATGTGAGGAGATCGCCTAGGCCGGACACCGAAACCCGCAAGAAGGCGACCGCGCGAGCCCTCCAGGCAAAGACTCCGGCTGTGGGGTTGGCCGCTGAGCCTGTTTCCCCCAGCCCAGGGTGACTATTAGGGTCGGGAGTGTAGGCAGCGAGGCGAACTCCCCCAGGCCATCGACCCGACCCCTGTCTCCCGAGACTTGTGCCCAGTAAGCGTAAACAGCACCGCCGGTGGCCCGCGCAAGAGCCAAGTGCCCACCCCGCGGCCACGGTGTTTATATTTGTTTGCCAGCACGTGGGCAAATGTTACAGGCCGACTGGCCCCGCTCCCTGAAAACGTAAAAGTCAACGAGAGAAAAAGATCCCTCTCGTCTTTCATCAAACTGTCATTTAATCCTTTCTTTATTGTCGCACGTACAAGTTTCTGAACAGTTTTTTCAGCTGTAGAATAATCCCATGACGAATATTTTACCTTCTCGTGTTTTTTCCCTCTGATTTGTTTTGCATTCTTTAGGATACATTCATGGAAGTGAGAACTACTGAGTCAACGAATGTAAACTGCTGAACTGCCCTCCAGATTAAAAGCAATTTACATTCGCTGTAGCAGCAGATTAGCATACGCTGAATTCTGGCATCAGTTTTTCTGTTTTGCTTCATATTCAGAGACCTGTTTTTATTACGCTGTTCAGTTTCTGAGAACCTATGGACTACCGTCAGTGAGGACTTACTAGTTCAAACATTTTTCAGAAACTAAAGCTAGATTTTTAATAGTGGAAACGTCTTAGTATTTATCATAATGAAAAGTTACCGGAGACCACACACCTGAAGATGCAGTAAAGGGTAAACATCTGTCTTCTCCAAACACTTGTTATCTGCCTTTTTGTGTGTTAATTTAGAAAAAGACACATAAGTGTGTCTTTTTGTGTTAATTCAAACTTGATTTAAACGCTTGGGAGGCAAGAACTTTACCCTTTCATTTGTTCAGTAAGATCCTCTGTGGCCAAAGCCAAGGAGTGGGGTTTTTTTTTTAACTTTTTTTTTAAGATTTATTTATTTTTGCATACAAGCTGGGGTGCAGACCAGAGGCGTGGGGCGGCGAGAGAGTTAGCAAACAGGCAGATCCAGGGAAATACACTGCTGAGGGGAGTAGCGTGCATGGCAGGAGAGGTCAGCCGCACCATTTGGGAATCTCCTCTGCCCAGCATTGAACTCTTATCCCCGCTGCCCAGAGCTCCACAGCGCCAGGAGGCGCAAGGAGTGGTTTTTTTAACACCTCTCCATTTCTGATGACATGTAATTCTTTGATATGGATAGTTTACATTTTCCCAATTTTATGTGAAGTGTAAATAAACTTTAGAAAACCTGTACTCTTTATTGATCTGTATTATGAGCAGTGTGTAAAAACTGTACTTCTAGGTAAAGAGGAACTTTTAACCCTCCAGTAAACACACCTCTTCCCAGCTAGATTGTTGTGTGCTCTTCCAAGCTCCTTCTATATAGCAGGGTTTTTTTTCTTTTGTTATCCCTGCAAGCTCATGTTCCCTCCCCCCTTTCACTGCTTTATTTCCTTAACTGGCTTTTATCTGTCTCAAACTATGTGGATTGTTTATTTGCTATCACAATCTTCTAGAAAAGCAGTGTAGGGACCTTTTCTATTTTGTTTATGGCAAAGTCAGTATTCTGCTGTGGCACAGGTGCTTCACACCTTCTATCAATAGTAATAATAAACCCCTTACTGAAATACTTGTTTGTTTCCTAAACTGCCATTTTTTAAAAAATTTTTATTTATGCATTCAAGAGCTGGGGTGCAGGCCAGAGGTGTAGAGTGGTGAGAGGATTCACCAGAGACAGAGTGGGGAACAGAACAAGCAGATCTACTGAAGTACACCGCTGAGGGGGAGCGGTGCGTGAGGCAAGAGAGGTCTGCTGTGCAGTGTGGGAATCTCCCTGGCCCGGTAGTGAACTCATGCTGCAGTGGCTGTGGATAGCTTTCTAGTGCTGCGCTTAACCCATTGTGCCACCAGGGAGGCCCCTAAACTGCCATTTTTACAGATAAATTTGCCTTTACTATTCTATTCAGTAAAGTATGTAGAGGTTAGCAGGCATCATAATTCATTTTTTTTCCTCCATGGTCTTTTTTTCTCTCAATATAAATTCAAATGGCACAGAAGTCTCTCACCTACCCCTTTCACCCCTTATCTAAATCTCCTTCCTGGAGGTAACACTCTTTTTTTTTTTCTGGTCAACTCTTAATTTTGCCATCTGTCTGCTTCCCTAAATTCAGAGATCCTTGAAGTAGTTTGGGTAAAAGGTAATGGCTCCTGGGTGGGAAGGGAAGAGTTCTTGGTCCACAGCCCCAATACTTTGAATTCTTAGCATCCAGGTATTCATCCAAAAAATGTATGAAATGACAAGAAAGAAGGGATTTTTTTTTTAAGTTGAAAACATTCATGTAAAGAACCATTTCCTTTATAAAGCCTCACCTTGGCTTTCTTCACTTCCAGCTGAAAATAAACATTCCTTACGTCAGACTTTACCACACCTGCAGGGACTGTGTAAACTCTTTGTTTACTTGTCTAGGTTCCCTTCCCTTATATCACATTTTGTCTTTGGAACTTTAGCAACCAGGTGAAGTTGGTTATCTCTGAGAAGGTGCATAATAAATGTTTCTTGGGCCTCCCTGGTGGCACAGGGATTAAAGTCAGCACTATCAAGCTATTATCAACCACTGCCCCATGAGTGCGATCCCCAGCTAAGGAGCTAACCTACATGGCACAGCAGACCTCTCCTGTCTTGCCTGCTGGTCCCCTCAGCAGTGTATTTCAGTAGATTCGCCTGTTCTGCTCCCTACTCTGTAGTGAATCCTCTCCTCCCCACCCCACACACACCTTTGGCCTACATCCCAGCTCTTGTATGCATAAATAAATAAAAATAAATCTTTAAAGATAAATAAATGTTTCTGAAATGATTAATAAAAATCTATTGTTTTTAAAAATCAAAAATGCCAAAATGAGTAAGAAGCCCAAGTCCTGTCTCCTTCAGCTGAGAATGTGGCACAGTGTTATGGTTTAACTGGGATAATGTAACTGAAATTCTAAATGATTGTTCTGCTTTTTTAAAAATTTCTTGCTCCTCACTATACTGGAAAGATGAGTTTACGCCCTCCTGCCCTGAGGCATATCTAATTCAAATTTCCTGTGTTGTTCCTAACTGTAATGTTGCCAGTCAACTTTTGCAGAATCCACAGGCTTGTGCTAATGTTGTAATAACTAAGTAAAAATCTTGCCTCTAAGTATTAGGATGACAAACTTACACTGTTTATTCACTTTAGACAGATGACTTAGCAAGTAAAGAGGGTTAATACCCCCATTGTCAGCCCATTCACCTTCCTTAGCAGCAAAACAAGCAAGATTCCTGCCCTTGTAATTCCTAAATCTCCCTCTAAAATACTTTATAGAACACATGATTGTACGTGCCTGTTCTTATTTACATGAGTCGTACACTTTTGGAATGTAAGGTGATCTTAGGAACTAATTGATGATATAAAATCTATATGAATTTTTCATAAGACTAGTCAGGCTTTAGCCAAACCTGAATTTTTTTCTAGCTTATGCTTTTGATTTTGGAGCAATAATAACTTTTTCCAAACAAGTGTCTACTCTGATATATTTCTATTATTTTTTTAAAAGACATGTTGGTCAATTTTTTTTTACTTAAATGCCAAATAATATGCTAAAATACATTCAAAATGTCTTTCTTCATCTTTCCCTTCCCTTAATGCTAGTTCTTTCAGCAAAACTCACCTTACTTCAACCCTGCTCTGTTT
Source organism: Scalopus aquaticus (assembly GCA_004024925.1). NCBI lineage: Eukaryota > Metazoa > Chordata > Mammalia > Eulipotyphla > Talpidae > Scalopus > Scalopus aquaticus. The sequence goes on from PVIJ01004797.1 coordinate 58,727, forward strand.
CCAACTGTCCGTTGGCCCCAGGAATCCAGATCTCAAGCTAGAATGTGGTAACTCCTACCACTCAATATAGATTAGATTTCTCTACCCTGCCACTTGCCTTAATACCCTCTGATGAATACCATTGTTTGACCGTTTTACCACATGTTCATCAGCTCATCCTAATACAGTATAATTATATCCAGTTCTTCCTTAGAGGATTAAATATAAGACTAGCATTGTCCCTTACAGTAGTGATCAATAAATGTTACGTCATTCTAATTATAGCAATGTTACTTGAGAATAATCCACACTTGTTGATGACTTTATAGTCAGTGAATGACTCCTTATGTCCCCAAGATAAGTTTAATGTAATGTGGATAGACATTTGAATTTGTGAACAACAAGGGGTGTATAATCAAATCAGAACAGAGATAATATCGATATAATAACTTGAAAAGTATAATTCAGGGAACGTGACTGGTCAAAAACTTGTAATCATTTCTTATCATGCCTAATTAATCTTTAAGAACCGTTAAATACTATTTTCATTTATCTTTCTAGCATTTATATAAGGTAGATCAAGGGCAAATTACATCGTATTCTTTAGATATGTCTACAGCAATTATATGGATTGTAAATAAAAAGTTTGAGGATCTAAGATGTTCTTTCAATTTCTACTTGGGGTCTTCAGCTATGAGAGATCATGCTAGAGTACTTAAAAGTTGTCCTCTGGGGGGCCTCCTGAGTGGTGCATTAAGTCTCAGCACTATGAAGCTATCACCAGCCACTGCAGCAGGAGTTTGATCCCCTATCTGGCCCACTGCTCCCCTCAGCAGTGTGTTTCAGTCAGTTTGCCTGTTCTGTTGCCCACTCTGTCTGGTGAACCCTCTCACCCCCTCAACCCCCACCTCTGGCCCCCACCCCAGCTCTTGTATGCATAAATAAATAAATCTTTGGGGGGAAAAATTTGTCCTCTGGCCTATACCCCAGTTCTTCTATGCAAAAATAAATAAATAAAATTTTTTTTAAAAGTTGTGTCTCTCACTAATCCGAAAGGATACATGCACCCGCATGTTTATTGCAGCACTGTTTACAATAGCTAAGGTATGGAAACAACCCAAATGCCCAAAAATGGATGACTGGATCAAGAAGATGTGGTACATATACACAATGGAATACTATTCAGCATTCAAAAAAGACAC
>PVIJ01004797.1:60007-112385 GCA_004024925.1 Scalopus aquaticus
AATATAGGGGAGCCAAATAAGAAAGCAACATTCAGCAGGGAAGGAGGGGAGGGGGAGGGCTCAAAAGGGGGGAGGAGGGGAGCACGGAGGACTATGGTGATGGCTCCACGGGTGAACAGGTGGTGGTAACTTATGGGGAATACATAATAATGTAAAAGATACGAATAACAAAAATAAATATTATATTAAAAAAATAAAAGTTGTGTCTCTGCACACACAGCACCACCGTTAACTATAACCAGACTTATTAGTGAAAGAAGCCTTCAGTCTGCTCAGTTATCTCAACTTTTACTTTGGCAGTCCATTGTAACCTATCAGGCCTATGCAAATGATACCAACTTCAACACTATCCCAAGAAATAATACTGAGTACTGTCCATATTAGATAAGAAAGGAGTTCTCAATGAATATATTAAAAATTATAGCTCTGTGAAGTAATTAACCCAAACATAATGCTTCCTATTTGCTTTTTCATGACTCCTTTCTACGAGGATGGAACCAGGTAGTCCCATTTTCTCCAATATTCCATTTTTTTCTCCTTTACAGAGACACAAATGGCTGCTTTTCTCTGTGTTCTTCATCAGTTTCAGTAATTCACTGCAAAGGTCACTTCACAGAAATGTTGTAAACAGGAAGAATTGTAAGTAAGTGCCCAACAGAATGCCAGTGCTCAATATACATTCTAGTAATTGATTAATTGCCTCACCTCTTGGGTGAGTGACATATACAGGAAATGACCTGGATGACAGGAATACTACCAGTTGTTTGCTGGCCACCAGGTGATTATTTAAACCAGTTTTGTTCAGATTACTGCATCGCAAAGGATGTGATGACTCTTCCCCAGTGAGTTCAGGAGCTCTGTCTCATTAGGGAAGGGAAAGGAGATAAGGCAGATATCCCATGCTGGTCTTTTGTGTAGCAACAGTGTGTTTGGGTATTGCTATGTTGTGATGACTCAGAGGTGAGTCAGTTTTAAAGTTCTGTAAAAGGCCTTGTTCAGCTCAGACAAGATTACTAGATGAGCTCATCCAGCAGCTGGTTGGGCAGAGAGCACCAGGCAGTGTCCGATATAAGCAGCTGATTGGTGGTGAAGTGTATACAAGGAAAAACATACTGGGGAGGATGGACTAGTTCCTGAGTGCAGAAATCAGCCCTACTTGGCATCATCTACTGAGTGCCTGCTATGTTCAAGCACCATCAATGTCCACCATCCACCATCTAGCCCACTGCGTCTTACCTTAATACAGGTGAGAGCTTTTTCTCTGTGCTGCTAGCACTCTCGTAAGCATGGTGAATGCTCCTAAAACCTGCTGGAAGAAGTGTGGTAAACATCAGTTCCACAAAGAGACACAATACAAGGACAAGATTCCCTGTATGCCCAGGGAAAACAGCATTATGAGGGAAGTAGAGTGGCTCTGTGGAACAAACTAAGCCAATTTCTTGGCAAAAGGCTGTAATTATAAAGAAGATTGTGCTAAGACTTAAATATCCTGGCACCAACTGTGGGTCTAAGAGAAAGTTGCCTATCAACAAATGCAAGTATTTTGAACTGGGAGGAGTTAGAGAAGTTCAGGCCGGCGGACCTCCCTGGTGGTGCAGTGGGCTAAGCGCAGCACTGTGGGGCTGTCCACAGCCATTGCAGCATGGGTTCACAACCTGGCCAGGGAGCTTCCCACATGGTGCAGCAGACCTCCCCTGCCTCGCCCACTGCTCCCCTCAGCAGTGTCCTTCAGTTGATCTGCCTGTTCTGCTCCCCACTCTGTCTCTGGTGAATCCTCTCACCACCCCACACCTCTGGCCTACACCCCAGCTTATATGCATAAATAAATAAATCTTAAAAAAAAAAGTTCAGGCCAAGTGGTCCTGTTCTAAGTATCCCCTTTTGTTTATTATGAGGACAATAAAATCTTAATGTTGCATTCACTTCAACAACAACAAAAATACAAGATCAAATATGAGAAATATCCTAAGTACTAACAAAGAGCTAGTGTGCTTTTGAGGGAAGTGGGAAAGGTATAGTGCCACCTATATCTTTATATAGTATAGAGCCAGATGCTTTACATATTTATCTTGCTTAATCTTTATAGGAACCCTCCAAAAGAGAGGTATTTTTATTTACATTTTTAGATGAAGAAAATTTAAGCCCAGATAGGTTAAATGCCTGCATCACAGTCATAGAGTTAATATTACCGAGACAGTGTTTCTGAGATTGCGTTAAACACTTAACACAATGTTTTGAACACTAGCTAGTTCTTCCCAGGAACAATGGGTGAGGTGAGGGTAAGAAGTAACTGGGAGAGGGGCCTTCCTTGTGGTGCAAGGGGTTAAGTCTCAGCCTATGAAGCTATCAGCAGCTACCGCAGTTAGTTCTGCCCGCCACTCTTGTCTCTGGTGAATCCTTTCACCTCCCCATACCTCTGGCCTACACCCCAGCTCTTGTATGCATAAAAAAATAAATCTTTAAAATAAAAAAATAACTAACTGGGAGACTTGATGAAGGCAGGGTTGCTAGCCCCAGCTGGTGTGCCAGACTGTGCAGTGTATACCAGTCTTCCAGACATTAGGGAATGATGTATGTTGTGAATAAGGGGAATGAGATCCAGAGAGTTAGACTTGCTCATTTACTTTTTTGTTTTACCATAAAGCCCATGTGTATTTTAAATTCTAAAGGGAGGGAGGATACAAAATTTCTAAAATTGAGAGGAATGATTACAAAGATCAACATTATCCTGTGTTATGGAGGTTATGGAAAAATGTATTTTTATCTACAGAGAGGGTGGATATAAACTGGTATTTTTAAAGGATTGTTTTAATGTATTCTATTACAACTTAAATGTTTATATGCTTTGACCTAGAAATTGTACTTAAACATTGGTGCAGATTTGCAAAAATATGAAAAGAATGTTTAACATACAAGCAAGCTGACTCTGAGGCATAGAGCAGGGGAGGGAGGGGAGAGAGGTCAAAGCAGGGGAGAGAAGAGCACAAGGGACTGTGTGACGAATCACGGGGGCTATGGTGGTAGGGGGATTATGGGGACTCTACCTTAGAGGAGAAATCAAATACTGTCCAAAAATTCACAGCAATGTAAGAAAATAAATATTTTTTAAAAAGAAGAATATTTAACACTATTAATTCTCTCAATGAGTAGTTAATGAGATTCTCCTGTGGGCCTGGCCCCCTTCTAAACCCTCATAACACAGCAGTGAAGCAAAACTCCTTTCATGAGATATCTCAGATCTCTGGTGGAGACAGACAATATCTAGAGAACTGAATGTACAAAAAATAATGAGCAGTGATAAGTGCTCTTAAAAAGGGGTTAATGGAGGGCCTCCCTGGTGGTGCAACGGGTTAAGTCTCAGCACTATGAAGCTACCTGCAGCCACTGCAGTTCGAGTTCGATCCCTGGCTAGGGAGATTCCCACATGGCACAGTAGATCTCTCCTGTCTCACCCATTGCTCCCTTCAGCAGTGTATTTTAGTGGATCTGCCTGTTCTGTTCCCCACTCTGTCTCTGGTTAATCCTCTCACCACCCCACACCTCTGAACTACACCCCAGTTCTTGTGTGCATAAATAAATCTTTAACAAAAAGGGGCGGGGGTTAATGGAGTGCGAAGTGCTAGAAGATTGGAAAAAAGCACTACTTTATATAGTGTGGCAGAGGAAGGCCTTTAAGGAGGTGGTTTTTGAGCAGGAACCTGAATGAAGTGTGGTAATCAGCCAACTGGCCATCTGGCAGATTATGTTTAAGGCATTGCTTAAATTACCAAAGACTGGAAGCCACCCAAGTGTCCATTTAAACAGTAAGTAACAAGAGTTTGCAAGATAAGTAGATAATGAAAAGCTATCTAACATGCAAAAACATAATAAATTTGCCAAACTTTTTTTTATAATTTATGTATAGAAGAAATGAGTGTAGGCCAGGGTGCAGGAGGGGGGTGCCGGTGAGAGGATTCACCCGAGACAGAGTGGGGAGCACAACAGGCAGATCTACTGAAATATACTGCTGAGGGGAGCTGCAGTCGGCAGAGACAGGAGAGGTCTGCTGCTCTATGTGGGTCAGCTCCCTGACCAGGTCGATCCATCTCAAGCTGCAGTGGCTGGCGATAGCTTGATAGCTCTGGGACTTTAACCGGTTCGCCACCAAGGAGGTCCCAAATTTGCTGAACTTTTAAGTGCAGAATGAAAGGTTTCATGTCCCTGGTTGCCAGCCTCAGAATACTAACTTAGCCAGAAAAACAGTGTGCGGGGTAGGATGGCTCACAAACTCTCCCGTCAACGCTCACTAAATCACCTGCCTTCCCTGCAAGGTCCTTTTTAAGCATCCAAGACGTAAGTGTTTCATGTGCACCCCCACTCCTACCCACACAACCAAGCACTGCTGCCCTCCAGGGCACTGTGTGTCTGTGTGCTTGTTGGCCAGTTGTTAGAAACAACACAAGAGCACAGAAAAATGACCAGTACAAGAGATACACAAAATGTATTCTGTGTTCTTGCATAATTTCTAGCAATATTTCTGTTGATTATTTTGTATTTCTAGGTGTACCATCATTGAATTGATAATAATTCTTTCCTTCTTCATAGAGCTTCTGATTCTTATTTTGTTTTACTATCTAATTGCATTCACTCCCCTTTCAGAACAACATTAAATAACAGGAGAGATGTTTAATGGCCACTTAGCTCAGTTAGTTAAAGCATGGTGCAAATTCTAGGAGAGGTGGTGTGTGTCCTTGTCTTGCTCCTGACTTTACAGGGGATATTAAGAGCAATATTGTTTGTATTCATGCAGTCCTTCAGATCACCCCCATTTTACTGAAAAGGAAACTCAGAAAAGTAATTTACCCTAAGACTCAATTATTAGTGGCAGATGCATAGTTTAAACTTCAAAGCACCGTGGACACAGTTATTTATCTTAAAAAGTATACTCGAAGGGGCCTCCCTGGTGGTGCAACGGGTTAAGTCACAGCACTGTGAAGCTATAAGCAGCCACTGCAGTACGAGTTCGATCCCTCGCCAGGGAGTCTTTCACATGGCACAGCAGACCTCTCCTGTCTCGCCCACTGCTCCCCTCAGCAGTGTATTTCAGTTGATCTGCCTATTCTGCTCCCCACTCTGTCGCTGGTGAATCCTCTCACCCTCCCCCACACTTCTGGCCTGCATGCCAGTTTTTGTATACATAAATAAATAAATCTTAAATGTGTGTATGTATTTGTGTGTGTGTGTGTGTGTGTGTGTGTATACCGCAAGCAAGCATATCTATTTGTTAAGTTATTGAAATTAACAATAATTTAGTGGAATAAAAAAGAATAATATTGTTTGATGAGATGGATGTATGTATATTTGTGCACCTGCACAGGATTCATATCTGTATTATATTTTAAAATGCATCCTAGTCATTTATCAAATATTTATGAGGCACAAATACCAAGTAATATCACATGGTCAGTATTTCTTTTCATTATTCTGCCTTTCCCTCTATTTGTTTATGTGGTTAGTTAGATTAATGGGTTTCCTTATACTACTCTATCCCTTCTGAAATGAACTGCACTTAGTGAAGTGGGTTTTTTTTTAATATCTCAAAAATTATGTTCACATATTTCATTTAGGCATTTTGTATCTGTACTCATAAAAGGAACTGGCCTATCATTTTTCTTTTATACAACATTTTTAAAATTAGTCTTCATGAAATACTTGAATTGCTGAGTCAAATGTTTTGTGCACTTAAAATCTATTCTTCTACATCCTGCTAACAATAGTACCAAGTTTTTTGATATTTACCAATTTGATAGATGAAAAATGGGACCACAGTATAGCTTTTTGAAACTTTATTTTGATATAATTTTGGTATAATTTCAGTGTAAATTTCTGTTATTACAAATGAGGTTATACATGTTTTTGTATGTTGAAAATACCATTTCCATTTCTTTCCTATGATTTACTGGTCTCTCAAGTGAAACAATTTTTCTGACAACATAGGCAACAGTGGCAGTCAGGCAAAAATATTGTCATGAAATTTTAAAAAAAGCTGTTTCCCATAGACAGAGGCAGACAAGGAGAGAGGTGAGTGTGCAGGATTAAGGCCCCAGCTACCAGGCTGGGTTTCGAGAGCAGGAAGAATCCCTTGGGGTTTTGCTGGAGCATAGTTTTGCAAGCCTGGGGTCCAGGAGAGATAACCAAAGCTGATTCAATTCTCAAGAGCAAGGTCAGAGCCCAACTAGTAGAGCTGGATCCAATGGCAAGGCAACAAAGTGCATTATCCCAAGAGCTGCTGTTCAAGGACATGGGATACCAGCTATTGACACCTCTTGCCTCTATCATTGTTGACACTGGGTCCCTGGGTGGGGGTCTCCCTTTGGGTGAGCAAGTGATTTTCCCTGTGGGGGTGGAAGAAGGTGCCCCAATAGCCTTTACCATGAAACTGTAGAGTGTAATGCAGAATACCAAATACTGCCAGCCACCTGGCCATTCATTAGACTGGGCTTAGGAGTGTTGAATGACACTAGGAATAAGTGGCTGGGGTTTGGGACTCTTTAGACTTGGCAGAGAGATTTGCTCTATAAGTCCATGTGTGAGAAAAATACTTAGTTCCACTGTCTAGTCACAAGAATTGTAGCAGGCATCTCAGGACTGAATCTGAGATGCCGTCAGAAGTAGTTCTTTGGTCAATGCTTGTTATAAAACCAAAAGTGGTTGTCAGATTGGGCAAGGAGACAAAACTGGTCTCCCAGATCTGGTGTGGGCATTTATCCTCCTTAGTGTGATCCCACAGATTCGAGGAGAAATCAGGTCTTCCCATCACTCACCCTGTTTCCTCCCAACATGAAATGACTTCCTTCAAGGTTAGAGAGGAGTCCAGGCACAGCTGGTTGATTTGGCTCAGGAGGTGGTGAAGCCGGGGATGGTGGATGGCCCCTGAGACTCCACAGTGCCTCCTTCTGGTGACCTACCCTCAAGGTCCTTCATAGCGCCTTTTGCTCCTTAACTATTCCCTTTATGATTTGAAAAGCACCCACAAGTTTTCACTGGCTTGTTCCTGATTTTTTGCTTAAAATAACATGAGGCAATTTTGGTATATTTGAAAAGCCTTAAGGCAGTGGGGGAGCCACCTGCCTGATCAGTATTTTCTGGGTGAAAACATCTGGTAAGTGTACAAGAAGCTCCCAGCTGGGACCTATTGCCTTTTAGAGCCCTCTTCACCACAAAAGCCCAGGAGCAGAACTTTTGCGTTTTAAAGATAAGGCAACCCCCTCTGAGCCTCAGAGATTTTACCTCTTTGCTTTTTCACAGAAATTGTACCATTTGTCTGGAGGGCACTGGGAGTGAGTGTGTAATCCAGATTAGAGTTGTTTCCCACGTCCCTTTCTTAGGCTGGGGCTGAGGGTGGGGTCTTCGGGGAAGATTAGGGAAGGCGCTCAGGCTTGTGGAGAGCTTTTGGAAACTTCCTATGAGTTCCAGGAAAACCCTGCAGAAGAGAGGTAAACTAAGGAGAAATTAGAGCAGGAATCCCATTTTCTTTCACCCGACACAGAAAAGCGAGCAGAAAAAGATTTTGCCATGCAATTTTCATTTCAACTATTATTCACATAGTTATCCTGAATCTTGAACATTCTTCATTTTCCATATACACTTCTCTTCCTTCACTTGTAGCTATGCTCTGGAAGCAAAATGAAACTGCTGCATGGAGAACAGAGGCATCTCTGTACCTGTCAATTCAGGTGAGTTTTGAGCTGGAGCCAACAGCTAGAGGTGACCCCTGGCACTGCAAGGTCTCCGGGAGTTATGGCTCCCAATCACCCTAAGGCAGCCCATAATCTGAAAGTAGAAGCAGATAATATATTCCCCAAACACCAGTCTCACCTCTTACGTGACAGTGAAAGAGAAGAGCTAACTAAAGAGCTTTTTTCATCAGAGCAGACTACAGCACCAAGAGCTCAGTGAAAAAGAAATTCAAATCCTCTTGGTCAAAGAGCAGGGAGGGAAAGTGCTGTTAAAGGTCCACTTAAAGCCAGACATGAAAGGACAAATGCTGTTTGATTCCACTTCTGTGAGGGACCTGGAGGAGTCAGACTCGTGGGGAAGAAAAGCGAAATGTGGTTGCCAGGGCTGGGGGCAGGGACCTGGGGCTGGAGAGGTCATGTTTCATTGCTCACCCATTGTTTTGTGGGTATAGAGTTTCAGTGTGGGAAGATGAAAAAGTTCTGGTGATGGATGGTGCTGATAATGGTTGTACAGTAATGTGAATGCGCTTCATGCCATTGAACTGTACATTCACAAATGGTTAAATGGCAAATTTTGTCTTATGTGTATTTCATCCCCCCAAAAGGCATACGTGCGTGCATTCCTTCTTTTGTAGTCTCTTTCTCTCTTGACTTGCCATGTTGTCTTTTATTTGCTATTTACTGTCTTTGTAAGTGAAGAAAAGAAATGAAAGGTGAAAACTTTTAGCATACATTTTACCCTTCCATCTTTATATTATACAATGGCACACTTAAATGAACATATTAGAGTTTAACTTGCATTTGGAATCATTGAAATGAAAAAAAATTGGATTTTGTGACTCTCCCCTTTTAAGCTGTCTAAAAGAGATAAACAAAAGCCAGGCTCAGAAAAGGTGGAAGGAGGATGAAAGGGTCCCCCAGGCACAGCGCCTGTAGAGAGGGTGGTGCAAGCTGTGTGACCCCAGTGTTGTCCTTCCGGCAGGTCTAACACCCCAGCTCACAACAAAGGGTCCCCACCAGGTATCTTATAAGTAGGAGCTGGGATGCACCTAGAACAGGCATGGGATAGCAAGAGGCTAAAGCTGGCCTCCCACCAGGAGCATTGTGCTGCCAGGCAGGGGTGAGGATGGCTGCCACCACGCCCTCCTCCTCAGGGTACATGTGCCCAAAACTAACCCTCCTGCACTGGCACCCAGACCCCTGCCAAAGGCAGAGGGCCACAGCAGTCACAGGCGGTGGGGCTGGGGGGTGGGGGGGAGGAGGCAGGCAGGTAGAGGAGTGGCAGCGAGAGCCCATCCGGCGAGACTGCGGTGGGTGAGACTGTGCAAGCCCAGGCACCAAGCCACCAAGGCATGCTGCATTGTCTCCTAGGACTTCATTACAGAACACAAATGCAGAGCTAAGTTATTAAGAATTTCAAGACTGTGGGGCCTCCCTGGTGGTGCAAGGGGTTAAGTCTCAGCACTATGAAGCAATCCGTAACCAATGAAGCATGAGTTCAATCCCCTGCCAGGGAGATTCCCACATGGCGCAGCAGACCTCTCCTGTCTCGTCTGCTGCTCCCCTCAGCAGCATATTTCAGTAAATCTGCAAGTTCTGCTCCCCACTCTGTCTCTGGTGAATCCTCTCACCCCCTCACACCTCTGGCCTACACCCCAGCTCTTGTATGCATAAAACAAATCTTAAAAAAATAAATTTCAAGACTGCAAACCACAGTGCATTAAACTCCAAGTGCAAGGTCTTTTTCAACTATCTTGTCTCACATCCATGAAGCCAGCTATGTTCTTCAGGGCTCCCTGGTGACCTGGAGGGTTAAGTCTCAGAGCTGTAACTGCTATGGCCTGAGTTCTATCCCTGGCCAGGGAACTAACCCACATAAGGTGCAGCAGACCTCTCCTGTCTCACCCGCTGCTTCCCTTAGCAGTGGATTTCAATCAATCTGCCTGTTCTGCTCCCCACTCTGTCTCTGGTGAATCCTCTCACCCTCCCCCCCACCCCTGCACCTTTGGCTTAAACCCCAGTTCTTCTGTGCAAAAATGAATTAAAAAAAAAGAGAGAGGGTATTGGACTGGAGTGTTACTTAAAAGATTGCATCCCTAAAAGAAACCTAAGTGTAGAGAGTGCTTACAGTAGAGGGGACTGAAACAGCCTTCCTCCATTTCCCATGTGGTGGCAGACTTTAGCTGTGCCCATTTCCTTTTTACCCTCCTACTCCCAGCTCACTGTTGGGGGCCTGCTGATAGAAGACTGGTCTCCAATCTTATCTGAGCCAGGAAATAGGGACAGGAAATCTAGCCCATTTCAGCACCGAGTTGTGGTTTCCCATGTGAGACTGTGTAAAATTATTTTGCCCAGATGACCTGGAGTTGTGGGGTGGGGGAAGGAAAGGTCTCATCCTCTGGGCAGCTGCCACCTGTAGAGGATTAGGGAAGTCAAGTCCTTCTTTTACTCTATTTCCTACAAGTGTTAGAAGCATATTTTTCTTTGTACTGGCTCCAAGTTGTGTCTATAGAGTGGGGATGTTTTTCTTGGCCTGAAAGCTTTCTGGTTTATTGCAGAATTATGCTTCAAACAGCTCCATTTGCTGAAGTATATTTGTTTCATCAAGTGTCTTTTAATCTTTGATGGGCTTCTTTCTGCATCCTGCACTGTGGAGAAACCCCAGACTAGCTTTACTAGCAACTGTGCACATCAGCTGGTCTTCCCTGGAGAAAATATGCCACCTCCCTGGGTTTTTGTTGTCCTATTCCAGAAAGGCAACTGGGGAACAAACTAGCAGCCCGCCTCTGCCCTTTTCTCTGGTGTGCACTAGGAAGGCATGTTCTTTTGATCTGATGAATAATCAGGCCTACCAGCACATTCCAGCTCAGCCCTGCTCAAGTCAGTTGGCAAAAGATCTGGATGAAGGAAGAAATACCCTGGAATCTGATTAAGGGCAGATGTTAGGGGCCTGGGCAGGTCAACAGCTTACATCTGGGAAGCACAGCTGGCCTGGTGGGTCCAGTGGAGGAGCACCTGGTCAGCTTCTAGGATAGGGCTGTGAGGGCTGGAGTACCACCCCAACTTCACTCATTCTTCCCCTCCCCCACATTGCCAGACCCTTTCTGAACCTCAGGAGGCCTCAGGTGTGTATTTAAATGTCTCTGTCAAGATTGAAGTTTGGATCTGTGGGAGATTAAGACCTTTTTAAGATATTATTGTGTAGAACTGGGGTGTAGGGCAGAAGCATAGGGGGTGAGTGGATTCACGAGTAGGGAGCGAAAAAGGAAAATCCACTGAAAAGCACTACCAAAGAGAGTGGCGGGTGAAACAGGAATGGTCTGCCTCGCCACGTGGGTCAGCTCCCTGGCAGGGAATTGAACCCAGACGTTGGAAGTGGGCCATCGTGGTGGCAGCACTGAGACTCAACCCCGAGGCCACCAGGGAGGCCCTACTAAGACTTTTCTAATGCTATATATCTATGAGGGACTTTGAAGGGAAACAATTTGGGATCCTTTGCCCAAGCTTGTACAGTTTCCCATTTTCAATGACTAAGTCATGACCCTTTTCAACAAAGACTTCAAAGAATCTGATCAAAGATAACATTTATATTAAGTAAAATGGCTCAACAAATTTTCGTTTTTACTGTGAAGTTTGAAAAGACAGTCACATTTCATTTCTCTGGCAAACACAACACAGTGACCAGCACTGGAGTGTTGCAAGACAACCCTTCACCCTCACCCAGCGCCCACCTTGACCTTGTTGGACCCTATGCTAAATTTCTGACATTAGAGAGATTTTTCAAGTGGTCAGCTCATTAGGCAATCAGGAATTGCCAAAGTTCATCTCGATCATCTCTGTCATATGTTATCATCTGAGGAGGCAGTGGTTTAGTGAAAAAAAAACACAACGGATTTGGGAGTGAGAAAGTCTGAATTTTCAACTCTTCATTGTTCCTCTTTATAGCTGTGTTTTGGGCAAGACACTTCACCTCTTCGGACCCTCAGTTTCCATATGCAGAAATGGGGATTGTCAATCTTATATATCCCACAAGATTGTTGGGTACATAAAAATATATGGGAAAGTGCTTGCTTTGTGCTTGGTACACTATACACTCCTAATGTTGGTGTGCTGAATTGTTATCTGTTACATTCGTGGTATTTTCTGCAACATTTCCTCCAAGCCCATCCAATTTAAAAAAGCAAATATAAAGGTAACATTTAAAAAATTGCTGTATTCAAAATTAATAATAAACTTTAGAGTAAATAAACTTTAAACCAAAAGTACATAAGCAAAAATAAATAATTTACACCAACCCACTAACCTAATTTTCAGAGTAAAGCCATTTCTAATTACAGAACTGTCATCCTGGGCTCCAGCCTGTGTTCAAACTTTGATAGTTCATTATTTTAAAAAAACAGTAACAAAACACTGAACACTAAGTAAAATCTTTAACAAAACCAATGCACTGGATTTAACTTTTTAATTTTAAATAACCAAACTTCGTAATTTTATACATAATCCAATGTAATGCTAATATAATTAGCATTTCAGCTTCAAGAGTTGGTATTTAACAGGGATGTGAAACTATGATGAATAGTCTTCAAACCATGAGATACAAATAAAAATGGGCAAGTATACAGTACAACAAACTGCAGACATTCTACTAACAGGGAAATATTTGAAGGCTTTACATCCTTTGTTATCCATGATGGCTTTTGGAATTATAATTGCTTGGCGTATAGAACCTTTGACATTTTAGATATAGCCTTTATTATTTTTTCATAGTATGTTAAAAATCCATCATAAGACTCCACAAGACTTTGCTGATCTTGCATGTCAACTATGGGAGTTTGCAATTTGATGAAAGAGTAACATGAAAATTTACTGTATTGCCCTAATTTCATATTTTCTTGTACACAATGTATCAGTTTATGAATCTACTCCAAGGGTTATGTACACAAAAGTGTCAAGAATAAAATTTCTCCACTCTTGCATAAAATGTATACAGTGTTTAGGAATGGAAAGCTTCAAAGTGTCCTGGGCCCGGGTGTCATGGGTCTCTGCTGCCTGAAGATCAAAGGCTTCTCTTGTTTTATTGCTCTCTTGTGCAGAGGATTAGTCATCCAATCCTGGTGTTTCTCCTTGTTGGATCCTGGATGCTATTCTAATGGCTTCTTCCAAAGATGGCTGTTCTCCAAGCTGAAATAGGAACATATATAAAGTCACAGTCAAGATAATGCCAAAGAAATAGTACAGTTGTCCCCTCTTGTCCACAGGGGATATGTTCCAAGAACACTACTGAATCCCTAGAACTGCAGATAGTACCAAACTTTAAGTATTTTTTTTCTTATATAGACATATCTGTGATAAAGTTTAATTTATAAATTAGATACTATAAGAGATTAACAACAGTAATAATCGATAGAACAGTTTTAACAATATACTGTAATTAATAAAAGTTATATAAACATGGTCTCTCAACATATCTTAATTCTGCATAATATTTTCAGACTGCAGTTGACTGAACCACAGATAAAAGGGACTACTGTCTATGTCAGAAGTAAATTTCCTTCTGTAATTCTGACACCTGGGCTTGTTAGCCTACTATGGCTGATCCAATCTTTAAGAGCACAAAATCAAATTCTAATAGTGTAAGAATAAAGCAGTTTCTTTACTTAGGGTTTTGATAAATCTTCACACATTCAAGGGACAAAAGACGCTCATCTTGGCCAAGGGAGATATTTAAAGAGCTTCCTGAGCCTTTAATGTCTATGCCCACAAACTAAGTTAAAGCCAATGATTGGCATTTTCCTGAGCATGTTCTCACATTTTTTCAAGTGAATACATGAAAAACAACTCTCCTCAGGAAGAGGTAATATGCACTTAGCATCTAGGATTCTAGATGCTCTGCTTGAATACAATGACTTCCCACATGATGGCTCCTTCTTAGTCTTCTGACATTCCCCACCATAAACAGAGCTGCGTAGTCATTCTCAGAGGACTCATTTAGGGTGTATGTTCAAGCTAGGTTAATTTTCAAGGAGTAGCTCTTAAAAGCATTATAGAATCCTGCCTAATTAGCTTTTACTTTGAGAGTAAAAATGGCTGGGTTGGGTACCCACAGGAATATGTACTAGAAGATTTATTTTTCTTGCTATAAGTTACCCTAGAGTATGCAAAGACAGTAGAGAATAAAGTGTTAGGCTCTTTGAGTCCACCTCAAAACACAGCAATTTCCTTAAAGTAGCTAGGTGATACAGATTGATTATTCAGTAAAGGTTACATGTGAAGTACAGTATACAGGGTTGAGAGCTAGAGACAAGACAGCAGCTGCCATTAAACTCACCTGAACTGCAATCTGGGTGCCATTGGATGTTGCCACTAAGGTCAAAGGTCTAGTTTCTGTGGTTACTAAATGATGGCTGTGCTGCTGGTGCCCCATTTCTGATGAAGCAGTATGGAACGCTGCCAAGTCCTGAGCCACAATTGCAACCTGAAGCAGAGGATGAAGAATTAAAAGTAAGATTTAAAAAGGTTAAAATACATATAATGTAAATTTAATGTAAATTTGTATCTTCAAATGCAAAAGAAAAAATTCCCTGTAGACCATCTATGAATAGAAGCCTAAACTGAAGGAGACTCTTTTGGGCCTCCCTGGTGATGCATGGGTTAAAGTCTCAGCACTATTAAGCTATCACCAGGCACTGCTGCAGCATGAGTTTTTTTTGAGATTTATTTATTTTTTGCATACAAGCTGGGTGAGGCCAGAGGTATGGGGCAGTGAGAGGGTTCACCAGAGACAGAGTGGGGAGCAGAACAGGCAGATCAACCGAAATACACTGCTGAGGGGAGCAGCGGGTGAGGCAGGAGAGGTCTGCCACACCATGTGGGATTCTCCCTGGCCGGGCATCGAACTCGCATTGCACGCAGCCGACAGCTCCACAGCGCAGTGCTCAACCGCTGCGCCACCAGGGAGGCCCCCAGAAAATTATATTATTATCCTAACTTTGTTTACACATGCACATACACAGGACAAAGATTAATTAAATATTGGTTTCCCCACTATCCAAAAAGTACAATGTTCCTATTTGGTATGATTTAGTAGGTTATTTTTGGGGTCTGGAAATGCTTGAAAAAAATTCAATATAAATTAATGGTAATAAGGTTCTCAATACCAAAAATAACCTACCAAATTGTAACAAATAGAAACATTCTACTTTTGAATAGCAAGGAAAGCTTGTAGTCCTAAATGTTCAGACTAGTTATTTTAACTAGGTCTAACAGCTTTTTAGAGCGTGTCTATTTTCAATTCTTTTGGTTATAAACCTAATTATACCTTATCCCCTCATTCCTCTCAATACAAGCAACCCAAGCACTAGTTTTCAGTCTGTCTGATAGAATGGTCTCACCTAAGCAGTTCTGCAGTCATTTCCATGGCTCTAGGATTCCTGGATGGGTTTATAGCCCAGCTTGGATAAATACACCTTAGGCCAGTTATAGCTGCAGGTCTGGAATGATAGTTACCCTAAAGCAAACATTCTTATGTAGCTTATCTATAACCTGTAGACTAGGAAAATTCTCTGGAAAGGAGGCTTTGAGGACTGGAATGAAGCCAGGCAACTTTCAGCAGCGAGGGACCTCACAACAGGGGAGGGAGTTTCATTTGAGGACTAGTTACATTGAATAGGGTAGGGCAGCTGCAGTGAAACTCAACACTGTTTTTAGCATAGTACTAGAACAGTTTTTGAATGTATTTAATGTAATTTACTTAAGAGAAATGAAAAAATTAAACTACAATGAGATACATCAGATTGACAAAAATCAGAAAATTTGCTCATTATTCTGACTATGCTTGAATGGGAAGAAGCACTGTCAATCCCAAAAGTGAGGTCTGACAACACTTAACACAGCTTTACAAAAACATATGTCTGCACCCAGCAATTCTACTCTAGGGATTTATCTATCAGATAAACTCCCACATGTTTATGTATTGTTTGAAATAGCAAAAGACTTTAAGGAGATAACATGTTCATCAGTGGAATATGATAGTTTTGTTTTTTTTTTTTAAATTTTGGTGTTCATGGCTGTTTTTTTTTTATATTGTTAGATTTTTTTTTAAAAAATATTTATTTTTTTATTTATACATATAAGCTGGGGTACAGGCCAGAGGCGTGGGGTGGCGAGAAGGTTCACCAGAGACAGAGTGGGGAGCAGAACAAGCAGATCAGAAATACATTGCTGAGGGGAGCAGCAGGCGAGGCAGGAGAGGTCTGCTGTGCCATGTGGGATTCTCCCTGGCCGGGCATCGAACTCGCATCGCAGCTGCCGACAGCTCCACAGCGCCCAACTGCTGTGCCACGGGGGAGGCCCGGAATATGATACAGTTTTAAAAGAGAATGTGGAAACTATATAATGCAAAGTTTTCTAAATGTATTATTAAGTTAAAAAAGAAAAACCCACAACAACAGGGGACAAAACTGTATAGTTTACTACCCTGAAAAAGGAGGGGAGGGGAGATGACTATTTATTTGCATTTGTTTGTATATGCTAATGAATTCCTGGGAGAATACACAGAAACTAATAAAAGTGAATTGTGTCTATGGGGGTTGAAACGGATGGAGGTAGGGGTGGAATACTTTTCATTGCATACCTGCATATCCTTTTTGACTACTGAAACATATGATTACAGATTTAAAAAATTAAATAAATTTTGCAAATGCAATTTTTCTAAGTTATCTGATGATGATGATTGGAAAAGCTACCATTAATTAACACTTAATACATACTTGTGTATTATTCAATCTCTTTGTCAGTCTTATGGGGTAGATGCAGCAATCACTCCTGTTTTTACAGATGAGGAAAAACTGAGTCTCAGCAGGTTATGCACCTAAGAAGCTGTAAATTGGGATTCAGTCCTAAATTTGTGTGCTTAACCGCCATATCACATTGTACATCCATGTAACACTTCTTATACTGATAGATGTATTGTATTTGATACTGATGTATGTATATAAAAGAAAAAAGTAATTACCTGTTGCCCTTCTGAACCCTCAGCAGTAACCATAGCAACAGAGTGTGTTCCCGCTGAGGAGATAACTGCATCGTGAGTAGGGACTGTGATGGGCGTGCCATCCTGCGTTACCATTGTGATCGTATTGCCAATGGCTTGCATATCAGCTTGAGATATGTTGACCTGCAATACAACGCATTTTTATAAATCAGTAGATTTATTTTACTATATTTGGGAATCTTTATTCAGGACAAGGTCTAATTCTTATGTAAATCTACTATGTAGAAGCAAATAAGCATTTGATAATGGAATAAACTCAGGGAGAGGTCATCAGAATAACTGTGTATTTTCTTTTTTTTTCTTTTAATTTATTTATTATACATACAGGCTGGGGTACAGGCCAGAGGTGTGGGGTGGCGAGAGGGTTCACCAGAGACAGAGTGGGGAGTAGAACAAGCAGATCAGAAATACATTGCTGAGAGGAGCAGCGGGCGAGGCAGGAGAGGTCTGCCGCACCACGTGGGATTCTCCCTGGCCGGGCATCGAACTCGCGTCCCCGCTGCTGACAGCTCCACAGCGCAGCGGTTAAGCGCTGCGCCACCAGGGAGGCCCCAGAATAACTGAGTATTTTCTTAAATGCATTTCCTCCTCTTCATTTCTACAGCCAATTCAGACACTTATTTTTTCTCTCACATCTGACTTTCTGCAATAATACATCTACTTTCCAGATAGCCAGTCTAACCCTTTTCTAATCATCTTCTAGTATGACACCTCAAAACAAAATAAATTGCCGTATGTTCCCTGCTTGAATTCCTAGTGACTCACTCCCCATCCTCACTGTTCAGATTTCTTGCATAGCATTCATGACCTTTCGTGATCTGGCCTTTAATAGCTTTTCTAGATTCATTTTCCACTACTTCCAACCAGCACCTGGCAATCTGGCCACAACTTATCATTTGCAGTCCAGAGTGTCACATCCTGTTAAAATCTTCATGACTTGGACCTTTCTGGCAAATTCATGACACTTCTTCAAGATCCAAAGGAACAGCAATTCTCTGTAAGGCCTCCAAGATTCCTTCAGAGAGAATCATTTACTCCTTTCTTCAAGCTCCCACAGTACATACATATTCCTCATTATATACCCATCATCATGAGAAATAACGGTTTATTTTAAGAATGTCTCTCCCCTACTGGACTGTACTCTCCATACAAAGTCTACCAAAATGTCTGGTGGTGGGTAGGTGTTCAATAAATGTTTGTTGTTTAGATGATTAAAGGAATGGAATTGAAATCTAATTCCTGAAAGAAATGGAATGGTTATGTCTAGAGAAAATATAACATTGGGAGTGGGGTAAACATCTGTGTTAGAGCACGTAAAAAGGGGGTATACTCAGTTTATATGGTCAGAGAGGAGTCATCAGTGGATGACAAAGAAGTAGGTCCTAGTCTGATAAACACTAGAATTATCTAACAATGGAACAAAGTCACCTCTTAAGAGAGAAAATGCCTCATCTGTTTAGGGACTGCTATAGAAGGGACTTCTCCTATGTAGGGAGGTTAGATCAAATGACCACTAGAGGGTCATTGTTTGTGATACTCCAATTCAAGAAAAAGTCTTAAAGTTTATGCTGTATTAAAACTGGGTTAGTAAATATGTTTAATCTTTCATCTTGCTTGCCAATCAGTAGGTGCTGTACTGTGTGGAATTAGTGATGTCAAAAGTGAAAGGGAGGGGGGCCTCCCTGGTGGTGCAGTGGTTAAGCGCTACGCTGTGGAGCTGTCGGCAGCAGCGATGCCAGTTCGATGCCTGGCTGGGGAGATTCCCACATGGAGCAGCAGACATTTCCTGCCTCGCCCACTGCTCCCCTCAGCAGTGTATTTCCGTTGATCTGCCTGTTCTGCCCCCCACTCTGTCTCTGGTGAACCCTCTCACTGCCCAAGCCTCTGGTCTGTACCCCAGCTTGTATGGATAAATAAATAAATCTTAAAAAAAAAAAAGTGAAAGGGAGGGATGAACAGTATGGTACAAGTGCTTTGTATTGTCTAATCCTGAATATGTTCTGCCTCTTGGTTACTAGCATCAGCATTTCAACAAGACAAAGGACAGATTAATCATGGAATGTAAAGCTCTGAGACAAATGGGTAAGGAGGGAGTTCTCTATGGAAAAGGTTGATATAAGAGGATAAAGAATCCCATATGCCTATTTCTACAAGGTACTAAGTTAAGCTAGAACTTAAAAAGAAATAAAATCTGAATTATTTTAGGATAGTGGCACCTAGAAAAACATGAAAACTTTGACTGTCAGAGACCAACCATTACTTTCCCTGGAGAAATCAAGATAACTGTTCTATTAAGGCTGTGAAATTCTAGTTGAGTGGAACCCCCGTGGTTCCACATAAGGAGAAAGTCACCCTTTGGAGATTTTACAGGTTTCCCCATCAGTGATTTCCTAGGTTTTTTTAATGACATGATCATCACCTCAGTCAAGCCTCTGCTGATTTCTCAATCTCACCTCCTAGATCTAATGGCATCCCTTTTTTGAAGTGTTTCACATGGGCCCATTACTTTTCAAACTCTCAGTTTCACTGTGATTCTGACATTCATCAACTCAGCTTTGAGTGATACCAATATCTGAACTCTATACTCTCAAACTTAATCTCCTAATGTTTGCATGTCATCCCTTTCAGCAGACTATTGAAAACCCTCAGGAGATGTAGCACTGCCTACAAGCTCAAATTCAAACTTTGAGCCTTGACAATCAAATCTTCCCTCCATTGGGACCCAACGTGCCTTTCTAGCCAAGGTTCAAAAAAAATATTAATTAACTTTTTGGCTTTTAGTAAGTACTTACATGCTGAGTCCCATCCTGGGATATGAGTGTAACTTGCTGACTCAAACCAGACTGGGTTACTGTGGCTACTTGTGTAGATACAACATCATCCCCTTCCACACCTGTAACATACGTGATCTGGGACCCTTTAAGAACATCTTCTCCTTGACCTGTTTAAAACAAATCAATCATTTACTTGCTAACCAACCGAGCTGCTTAGAAAACAGAAAACAGTTTAAATAGTACACAGAAACTTATACAAATTAAAGTGTGTATGTATTAAATTCTAAATCATGAAAATGGTTTCTAGCACCTTCTGATTCCTCTAACTCCACTTTTGCAGAACTAAACCAAATCAAAGCAGAACAAACCAAATCTTTCTGTATGAAATTTAAGTGTTCTAATTTTGGAAGGCCTCTTTTATTCTTGGAGTAATTATGTGATACTGTGCATATGTGTTGGGGCAAGAGACTGACAGTCAAATACCCTTCAGTATGGCCAGTAAGCACTAAGTCTTTGTAGTCACTTAAGAAGCTGTTAAAAATTATTTAAAAAATGGTAAGACAATCCTCATAAACATTAACCATAAACTGGAATGGTGTGTCAACATAACCTACTAAGTTACTTACTCTTTAACACAAGTGACTGATTGCAAGACATTAGTACACAATGACATCATTGTGTAAAGACAATAAACAGCACATTATCTGGCGGTAAGGTTAATAATTTAATAAGTGACAAAACAAGAACCCCTATCTCCTTCTCTCCTTCATAAAGAACCAGTAAGTAAACAGCAGTTTCAACAACTCCAGTACTTGGCAACCAGGAAGATCATTGATCTTTCTCTTCTTCTATAACTTTCCATCTCCCACAAAACCAGAGAGTAAATATGGTTTTATTTTTCAAAGAAGGACTTAATATGCTAATTTAAAATACTTCTCAAAGTTAGTGGTTGGTGTAAGCACTCAGAGGAGGTGGTCTTGATAATGTAGTCTCCACGGCAGGCACTATTTAATTTTTTTTTGTTCTTTCCCATGGCTATTTACATACTATTATTTCAATGGCGATCAGATGAGGAAAAAGGAACAAATCTACCCATATATTTTAAAAAACAATCTTTATTTCTTTTAACAAAATTATATATTAGAGACTATTTCCTAAAATATAAGAAATTCTGAAAATCTGAAATATCAACATCTAAGGGAAAGTCTGGGGAAGCTTAAAAGAGGAAGAGCCTTAAAACTAAGTCTGACATCATCGAAACCTGCTTTCTAACTGCAAGGATTTAGCAGTTGCAATATCTAATCATGCACATGTACAGAGCTTTGACTAGAAAATAACATAGTATTTGAAACTGAAAGAATTGTTCTTATTATCACATAGCCAATACCCTGAAAAGACAAATTAGAACTACAAGGAATCAGTGGAGCAGGTAGTGAGAGATCTGTTCTTTCCCTTAGTCTCCATCCAACTTTTTCCATCTACATGCTTTCAATGATTATCAGTTGTTTAAAAAGAGAAAAGATATTTTAAAATTCTCAATGCACTTCATTTAGGAGGTACTTGCTGAAACAGTAAAAGAACTAAGCTTTGTTTATTTAGATTTTTGTTTGAGAAAAATCTTCTTCATCTTACCTATTTACCAATGCAGAGTTATTTAAATGAATCATATAATGTAATTCTCTAATACCTTTCCCAAGAGTTTATTCTTATTGAAATGAAGGTTTCTAACCCCACAACACTACCTACTAGCACATGAATCAGCTAAGAGTTACTTGAAGTGCTTCACCACATTTATGGGTCAACACCACATCCTTAAGGTAGTAAAGAGTCAAGCTGCCTCTGCCTGGCTCTCTAGCCTCAAGTCCTGCTACCTTCCCAGGCTGAAGGGCCACACTCGCCAGTCTTCTTCCAGTCTACCACAGTTTTCCACAGTCTTCTTACAAACTTTCTCCAATATCAGGTCTTCTGCATGAGGTATTTCCTCTATTTGGATATTCTCCTGCCTTTGTTGCCTATTTCCACGTCTCCACCAAATCTCTGCCTCTTTACCTAGTGAACTCCTATTCACCCTCTGTAACACCCCAAAATTCACTTCCTCAGGGGAGCCGTCTCTGATCTCCTAGACTAGCTTTAAGTTCTCATCTTCTTCATCCCAGAGCACTCAGTACCTTTCTTTGACAGCACTTTTCACAATTGGAAATTAAATGTTTGTGTGATTATGTGAACGGACCTATGATCTGAGAAGATGCGATGAATCACAAATTGTGTCCCAAACTGTTAATTCCCAAACACAGAGCTCAACACTGGCAAAACTCTCACCTGGGGGAGGCTCAAAGAAGGCTTCCTGCTCCTCCTCGATGGGCTCTGTGTCGTTGTGTGCTGTCCGTTTGTGCATGGCCAGCGTGGAGATCTGCTTGTATGTCTTGCCACAGTGGTTGCAGTTGTATGGTTTGGAGTGCGTGTGAACAACATGATGTTTGTACAAACTGGAATATTCTGTAAACCTTTTGTCACACCCAGGGACTGTGCAAACATATGGCTTTTCCCCTATGAACACCACCAAAAGAGAAAAAAACCCAAAACTTTACACATGAAGGGATGAAACCATTCCACAGGTCCTTAGGGGAAAATAAAACCAAGCCTCTAGTGGTAAAAATAACCAGTTGTCAAGGCTCTTTCTATCCTGCCACAAGGCAGCACACAAGAAATGATTCTCTACCTATGGTTTTGAGCTGGCTCATGAGATGGTCTGCCTCTTGGTGTTATTCCTTTGCCTGAATACCACTACTTCTCCCTTAATTTCAAGGGATGAGAGATATAAGGATGGAGCTGTTACCCAGCTTAATACCAAGTTTTAATGAAAATGCCATTCATTGGTAACTATAACTAGATAATCTAGATATCATGATAGTACTATACTAGTGCCAAAAATAAATGCAATTATTACCATAATTAATGAAACTTGCCCAAAGGGTTTTATAAGGATAATAGAAAAGAGTTTTCTAAAAAAAAAATCTATCAGACATAGTTTGGATACTTCAGTAAATCTAAAAGGACATACATATTTTATATTAACTTTAGCTGACTTCTTGTAGCCAATTAAAAAGCAGAGTATTCACTAAAACAAGTAGTCAACACAAAGGGCAATTTGTATTTCTTTTCCATGAAACAATTAGACAAAAATATAGACAGTACATACATTTCTAGAACTCTATTATATAAAATTTCAAACATTCTCAAAGGTATAAGGTATAAGTGTAATAATACCCATGTACCAATCAGGCAGCTTCAACTACCAATTAGTAGCCAATACTATTTCATTTATTCACTACACATTTCCTTCCACCTTCCATGCTGGAGTATCCTGAAACAGCTCCATATATAAATAAATATTTCATATTATAGATGGATAACCTGATGGATCATTTAAAAAAACAACAACAAAATTAACCATTACTTAATATCATAAAATAGCCAGACAGTATTAGCATGTGGTGGTAGCATTTAAAACTGTAAGTAAATTAGAACAAATTAACCTAATTGTTGTTTAAAGGAATACTTTTAACCATACTGAAGGGGTTGGTAGAGGGAGGAGGGAGAGAAGAGAAAGAATAAAGTTACGTGTATATACAGTTGTATTTAATAAACTCAGTCTTGAACTAGGTTGGGGGGGGGGAGAAGAACTCTGAACAAATCTTTAGTAGACTTTGATGCTGTGGTGGTATGGGCAAAGCTTTCTGAAACTCTTTTAGATCCAATAAAAGACTGAACAAATGAATAAAAGTGTCAATGCTGTGAGAAACCAGAGCTCTTGCTGTGGAAGGAGGGACATACAAGTATGGGCTGGTGAAAGGAAAGAAAGCTCTGTGGGATGAACTGAACTTGAAAATACTGGTTTGAATTCATATTACTTCTAAAATGTGTATATAACTCTGTGTGTACAAGTGCATGTCAAACTTTATTATTTATTTTACACCTTCCTTGGGTAACTGAATCTCACACACTAATCTGTAAGTCTTTGACATAAAATACTTGGAGATTGCTTCCTGTCTTCTGTCCAGTTCCCATTCCCAAAACAGAGCAGGTTATGGGCCTCCCTGGCTGCCTAGGAGTTAAGTCTCAGCGCTATCACCACTATGGCCCGAGTTCAATCCCCAGCCAGGGAGCTAACCCACATAAGGCACAGCAGACCTCTCCTGTCTCACCTGATACTCACCTTAGCAGAATATTTCAGTAAAATCCTCCTGTTCTGCTTTCCACTTTGTCTCTGGTGAATCCCCTCACCACCATCCCACCTTTGGCCTACAACCCCAGTTCTTTTACTAAATAAATTAATTAAAATAAAACAAAACAGAGCAGGTTACAGTTCTTACCTTGGTGGATAATAGCTGGGGGATGTGGTCAGGGCAAGATCAAGCAGGGAAATTGGCAAGCAATTCCAACCCAGAAAACTGACCCTACTGATATTTAGGCTGAGCAAAAAACTCTCACTAGGTGGCACCAGATCACAGTCAAGAGATGAATTATACTTTCGATTCCCTACTGTACAACGGGGTCGCATGACCAACTTTGCAAATGGGGTGCTTTTACATGGTTGGCTCTATTTTTTTAAAAAAAGATTTATTTATTTATGCATACAAGAACTGGGGTATAGGCCAGAAGGGGGGTGGTGAGAGGTTTCACCAGAGACAGAAAGGGGAGCAGAACAAACTGATCAACTGAAGTACACTGCTGGGGGAGCAGTGGGCGAGGCAGGAGAGGTCTGCTGCGCCATGTGGGAAGCTCCCTGGCTGGGGATCGAACTCAAGCTGCAGTGGCTGCGGAGAGCTTTATAGTGCTCTCTGTCTCTTAACCTGTTGCGCCACAAGGGAGGCCCAACTCTATTTTTTTAAATTTATTTTTTATTTATTTATGCATACAAGAACTGGGGTGTAGGCCAGAGGTGGGGGGGAGGGTGAGAGGATTCACCAGAGACAGGGGGGGAGCAGAACAGGCGGATTGACTGAAATACACTGCTGAGGGGAGCAGCGGGCAAGACAGGAGAAGTCCGCTGTGCCATGTGGGAAGCTCCCTGGCCAGGGATTGAACTGCAGTGGCTGTGGATAGCTTCAGAGTGCTGAGACTTAACTACCCCTAACACCATCAGGGAGGCCCTAACATGGTTGACTCTTTATACTCCACTTACAGCATAAGGTGGGCATTTATTGTATCATATACTTGATGATCATTGGCCAAAGTTTCATGAAGCAAAATATCCTTTAATTTTGAATTATCATAAGATTACTCTTAATATCAGTAATAAAAATATTTGTATGATAAAACAAATGCACGTTCCACCTACCCTCTGATTTGGCATTTCATCCCCACCTATCAAATATTCATCCACAAAGTAGAGCATCAAATTTAAAAACTTTTGTGTTGAAATGCACCATCAAATAAGTGAAAAGAGGGAAGAGAGGAGCACGGAGGACCATGGTGATGGCTCCACGGGTGAACAGGTGATGAGTAACTTATGAGGAACACACAATAATGTAAAAGATACGAATAACAAAAATAAATAAAATATCTATTTAAAAAAAAAGTGAAAAGATAACCTACAGAATTAGAGAATATATCTCCAAGTCATATATCTGACAAGGGACTTGTACCTAGAATATAATAAAGAATTTCTGGGGCCTCCCCGGTGGCGCAGCGGTTAAGCGCTGCGCTGTGGAGCTGTCGGCAGTGGCGACGCGAGTTCGACGCCCGGCCGGGGAGAATCCCACATGGCGCGGCAGAACTCTCCTGCCTCGCCCGCTGCTCCCCTCAGCGGTGTATTTCTCATCTGCCTGTTCTGCTCCCCACTCTGTCTCTGGTGAACCCTCTCACCGCCCCACGCCTCTGGCCTGTACCCCAGCTTGTATGTATAAATAAAAAAAAAAAATAAAAAAAAATTTCTGCAACTTAAAGATAAAACAATTTTAAAAAGTGGGCAAAGAATCTGAAATTTATCCACAGAAAAAAAACAAATGACCAATAAACTCACAAAAAGATACTCAACATTATTAGCATATCAGGAAATGCAAATCACGAGCACAATGAGAGTTATACCACTTCTTACATACTAAGGGGTTATTGTAAAAATGACAGATAATGTTAGCCAGAGCTAGGATCTGCAGAGAATGGAACATCTACATATTGCTGGTGAGATTATAAAATGGTGCAGCCACTTTTGAAAACAGTTCCTTAAAATGTTAAACCGAGGGCCTCCCTGGTTGCACAATGGGTTAAGTCTCAGCACTGTGAAGCTATCTGCAGCCACTGCAACACGAATTTGATCCCCAGCCAGGGAGCTTCCCACATGGCGCAGCAGACCTCTCCTGCCTCGGTCACTGCTCTCCTCAGCAGTGTATTTCAGTCATTCTGCCTGTTCTGCTCCCCTCTCTGTCTCTGGTGAATCCTCTCACCGCCCCATGCCTCTGGCCTCTACCCCAGTTCTTGTATGCATAAATAAATAAATCTTTTTTTAAAAAAAGTTAAATCGGGCCTCCCTGGTGGTGCAGCGGTTAGCGCTGCACTGTGGAGCTATCAGCAGGGCGCACGATGACAGTTCGACGCCCAGCCAGGGAGAATCCCACATGGCGCAGCAGACCTCTCCTGCCTCGCCCGCTGCTCCCCTCAGCAGTGTCCTTCTGATCTGCCTGTTCTGCTCCCCACTCTGTCTCTGGTGAGCCCTCTCACAGCCCCACACCTCTGGTCTGTACCCCAGCTTGTATGTATAAATAAATAAATCTTAAAAAAAAAAAAAGTTAAACCAAGTTACCATATGATCTAGCAATTTTACCACTAGATACATGCACAAGAAAAAAAACCTATATCTACACACAACTTGCACATGAATGCTCACAGCATTATTCATAATAGCCATTAAGTGAAAACCACTAGTGAATGAATTTTAAAAAATGGATCCATCCATACAATAGAACTGTTCAACAAATAAAAAATTACTGATACTTGCTATGACAATGCTGAGCCACAAACACTATTCTAAGAGGAAGAAGCCAGATGAAAAACACTACATACTATATGATTCTATCTATGAAATTTCCTGAATGGGAAAATCCCTAAGGACAGCAAGTAGATTAGGGACTGATTTGGCTGGTGAGTTGGGGTGAGAGAAGACTGCTAACAAGCATGGAGTTTGTCTAAAATGTGATGGAAATATTCTAAAAATGGACATCACCATCAACCATTAGTAGATGGCTGAATGTACAAAAAATGTTGAATCATAAATTTTAAATGGACACATTGAAAAGTATGTCAATTATACCTCAATGAAACTTTTTAAAAAAAATATATCCATAGACCATCCCTCTACCTTGTGGACCACAAGTGCTGCAAAGTTCACTCTAAGAAGCATCCTTACCACAATAACACCAATGTCCAGGCCCTTGCCTTCTCCTCATCTACTTCAGACATATGGAACTAACCAACGCTCTCCAAGTTATACTCATTTTTTCATACCTTTGTGCCATTACCCATGACATTTCCCTGCCAGGAATACCCTCCTGCCCAGTGAACTTCAGGACTATGATGTTTCTCTATAAAGCCTTCCCTGAATGCTTTTCCCATTCCTGCACAGGTGGTTTCTCCCCTCTCTGCTTCCAAAGCCTCTTGTTCACATAATGAGAGACACTCTGAAGCAAATATTTGTCTACTGTCTCTCCCGAACACAAGTGACCTTGACAATGTCTTATCTGTCTCTGTATCTTTGATGTGTGGTAGGGGAACACACAGCAGATGCTCAGTAACTGTTTACTGAATAAGTGAATGTATGAATGCTGAGAATTTTTTGAGTAGCTTTATCTCTCTCCACCACATCCACAGATAGGAAGGAAGGAGGACATAATTTATGGAGGAGTTGGGAGTAAAACTGAATCTTGAAAGACTGCAGACCAAGAATCAGGGATTATTACCTGTATGTATCCTCACATGGTTTTTATAATTGGTCGCACTGGCAAATGCCCGCCCACATCCAGGTTCTGTGCAGTAATAAGGCCTTTCTCCTGTGTGTGTCCTTATATGTACTTTTCTGATATTTGATGTCGTAAAAGACCGACCACAGCCTTCAAAGGGACATTTAAAGGGCCTTTCTCCTGAAAAGACAGAAGGGAATAAATTAAATTGCAGGAAAATACACAGAAAATTGAAATGCCTTATCTTTCAATTCTGCCTAGGGTCACACTCAAGACTCTAGTCTTCTTGGGGCCTCCCTGGTGGCGCAGCGGTTAAGCGCTGAGCTGTGGAGCTGTTGGCAGAGGCAATGTGAGTTCGACGCCCAGCCGGGGAGAATCCCACATGGTGCGGCAGACCTCTCCTGCCTCACCCGCTGCTCTCCTCAGCAGTGTATTTCTGATCTGCCTGTTCTGCTCCCCACTCTGTCTCTGGTGAACCCTCTCGCCGCCCCACACCTCTGGCCTGTACCCCAGCTTGTATGTATAAATAAATCAATCTTTAAAAAAAAAAAAAGACTCTAGTCTTCTTGTATTGAGATTTCCTTTCAGGTATTGCTTTTTATCCTGTAAACAGACTCTTGTAATCCAAATTTAAATCTACATAGGAAAGTCTGAAGGGCATTCAAAACTGTCCAAAATGGAATAATCCAGATGGGGTATGAGCAGAAAAAAGGTAGAGAAATAAATGTCAAAAAGAAATGTAAATATTGTTTTTTGTTTGGTTAAGTGAAATTATGTTAAACATGTTGGTAGAAACCAATTTCTGCCCTTAAGTATGAAATTATTTTAAAAAGAGCAGGAATGTTTGATCTCTTCTTTAGTGAGCGTTTCACTGAATATGTTACCTTAAAGAGAACAGAGTTTATCTTGGTAAGACCCTTCTCCTTTCCGGGCCTAGATGATCCCTGAAGTTTTCCCAACTCTGACATGGTATGACAAGGAGCCAAATATTCCAACCATTTTCATAGAACAACATATGCTACTATTGTGACTCTGTAGCACTTGCTTTGTTTTTGCTCTGAAGTCACCCGTGTTTGTAATATAAGTCTATGAAGCTCCTTACTCAATCCCAGCTATACCTATAAAAATACTCATGATTCGAAAACTGGTGTATGAATATGTGGCCAGCAGAATGAGCATATCAGAAGCATCCAATTATGGTATTTCTGATCAAATATTAATGGAACTAGATTATGGTTTACATAACAAGTTAGCTTTATACAGTGAATCCAAACAGAATTTGCAGAAACTTAAAGACATCTACCTCTGATACAGTGGATAAAAATAAGTGCAGGGATAAATTGGAAGCAGAGACCTACAGCTCTGGCTTCTGAACATTGTAAAGTCAATTTGAGATAACAGTTGAACTAAAAGTTAAACTTTGATAACTGGAAGAATCTTCAATAGAAATTTACTGAACTATTTCAGGATATTAAGAAATATTTAGGGGGCCTCCCCGGTGGCGCAGTGGTTAAGCGCTGCGCTGTGGAGCTGTGTGCAGCGGCGACGCGAGTTCGACGCCCGGCCGGGGAGAATCCCACATGGTGCGGCAGACCTCTCCTGCCTCGCCCGCTGCTCCCCTCAGCAGTGTAGTTCTGATCTGCCTGTTCTGCTCCCCACTCTGTCTCTGGTGAACCCTCTCGCCGTCCCACGGCTCTGGCTTGTACCCCAGCTTGTATGTATAAATGAAAAATAAATCTTTAAAAAAAAAAAAAAAAAAGAAATATTTAGGGGCAAAATTAACACATTATGTTTAAAATATCTGTACTAAAATCTCAAACTCAACTATCTTATGTTATATTAGTCAACAGCTTACAATAGTATCTCTTATCAATAATTTCTGAAATTCTTCTAGCTCTGATCCAAAGCAAATAATTACCTTTATAATACCAATCCCATTAATAATTAAATACAAGCAAGGAAAGGGAGAGAAGTGCTAAGTATGAAGTACCATTTAGGAAAGGAGAGAAGTACATTTGAAAAGTAAGAGGTGATTATAAGGAAATAATCAGGTTTTTCTTCCTGTGGGACTATTAAGGGTTTTGGACACTTTCTAGAAGCAGCTTAATACATGAGAAGTCATATTAAATCCAGAAGGAATTGGTGCCTTAGTTTCTGGTCTCAGCTGGGCTACTGAATAGATGCACAATCCTAGGTAAACAAGAGTATTGTTCAAATATTTCCTGCAAATGGAGAGAGCTGGTAGTCCAGGGCCATTGCTAATCTTTTTTGGGATGTGGACTCCTCTGAGAGTCTAGCAAAGTTATGGGCACACATCCTGGAAATCATACATGTACAAATGTCAAACTACATGGAATTTCAGGAGTTTAAGAGAGCCTCTGACACGCTTTCAGAGACTCCTTCACCAAGTCTGCTCTTTGGACTAAGTGTTCCTGTCATCAACATGAAACTCTGCTCACAACAATACCTGTATGAGTTCTGATATGTTTCTGTAGATCTCCTGAAGTTTTGAAAGATTTAGTACAATTATCTTCTGAACACCGGTATGGCTTTTCTCCTGTATGAGTTCTGACATGACTTTTTAATCCATAACCTTTAAGAAAAATTGAAAAGAATTTAATTATACAAAATCCCTCTAAACATGCACATGGGCTTCCCTGGTGGCACAGGGGTTGAAGTCTCAGCGTATCAAGCTATCAGCAGCTACTTAGACATGAGTTCGATCCCCAGCATGGGAGCTAACCCACATGAGGCAGCAGACCTCTCTTGTCTTGCCTGCTGCTCCCCTCAGCAGTGGATTTTAGCACTACTGAAAAATATAGCAAACACCAAATATATCAGAAAAACTATTTAAAATGTACAAGAGTATGAGTAGTTCAGGACTGTCAGGTTGAAAATTTGATAGTTTCATCTCTGTCTAGAAGAGCTTGCATGTATTCTTTTCTCAAAGTGCTCAAATCTTACTAGATGTTCAAACTCATGCCCTAAAAGCTTGAAGTAGAGTCGAGATATGGGAAGAGAAATAGGTTCAAAGTTAGGAAGGCCTGTGACCAACGATGGATGTGTTAGATACATCTCTGGAAAGACCCCATCCCATTGTTATGTCCCAGTTCCTCATGGTTCTCTAAGGTCTGTCTTAATGTTAAATTCTGTGTCAGCTTTTAAATGCCAGTTTATGTTTTTCCTGCTAAAGGAAAGCAAAAGCAAAGCAAACAGTCCAATTCTGCCAGTCTACTTTGTCCCTCACTCATCTTTTAATACTAGTAGGCAGATAGAAATCATTTTCAGAAAGACTAAAATGAAAAAGCTAATTTCCAAGGCAATAGATAATTCAAAGAATTATAAATATAAATACAAGAAGTTCTTGTACGCATAAAATAAAAAAACACCAGCACAAACATTAGGAAATGACTATGGGGGTAATGGATGCCCTGAAGAAAATAAAAGGGAAAGGTTATGAACAACTTAGGAAAGATGAGTGTATAAGAATGGTCCAAAATGAACGTAAATCTTTCAAATGAGAATAAGAAATGAAGAAACTTCCAACTGAATAGAAGGATTCCAAACACCAGTTAGACTCAGAAGCTGGAGGAAATTAATTATACAACCTGGAAGGCACATATTTCTTTATCCCCAAAAGAAAACAATGGAAAACAGAAACTACTGGGAAAAGCACACAGTTTCAAGTCATACAAGGGAAGCGTGCTTCAAATATGAAGCCACCTTAGACATGGCCTGGTTTTGAACAGTGGCCAAGAAAAGGGAATCTGTATGAACACTGGCAGGTGGATTGGGACTCGGGAGTCACAGGCAAGTAAATCCACTGCTACTCAGTGAACAGGATTAAATAGTGACGACAAATGGAAATGTTACGGTTTTTCATTTTTAGAGTCATTCTCGAGGGAAAACTTCATTGTGGCAGGAATGCTACCCACGTCACAGGGTGCAAGTCAGCAAGCTGGCAGGCAGAAGGGAGGACTTGGAATAGTGGTGTTATTCTTATAAAGTAGGAAGTCTAAATGTGGTCTCTAGTTCAAAGAATAGGACAGGTTTAGGGCTTATATTATTAAAATGAACAAGGTGGCTAGCAGAAAAGTTAAAACTAGTGCTACAACCATATTAGGGGAGAGGGGGGCAAACAGGAAGCCAGCAGAAAAATGCCTGATGTCATCAATTAAAGCAACAGTAATAAGGGCACACTATTAAGAAAAATGGAGATAAGCACAACATAGACAAGTGTCAAAGTTTTTGCCTTTGTGTCGAGGAACTGAGAGTTGAAAAGGATGGGCAGGGGTTTACTGCTTTTCATTATACACTCTTTTGTACTATTTGATTTAAAAAAAATACATAATGCATGTATTACTTTGATTAAAAATTAAGACTTATTAAATGAACAAACCAAACCAAACTCAGATACAGAGAACAGACTGGCGGTTACCAGAAGGAATTGGGGAGTGGGCAAAATGGGTGAAGTGGATTCACTGTATGGTGATGGGCAGAAATAGGAGGTGTGGTAAGGAGCATGTTCTAGTGTATACAGATGTCAAATTGTAATACTGTACACCTGAAACTTATGCTATATACCAACACTACCTCAATAAAAATTTTTTCACTTTAAAATAAATAAAATAATATAAAGCAGAGTGGAGAGTGAAAATTCTGAACACTGTAGGCAGAAGCAGCTCTTAGCAAAAAATGAGAACAGAAAGAGAACAGAACAAGCAGGACAAGAGGAAGTTAAGAGAAACTGAAAAAATGATCATGTGTGTCTGCTAATTCAGGTAAAGGAAAGGAGTCAGTTCTTGCATCTGACCTATCTCTGCTTTGCCTATAAGTGGAACCAAGAAACAGAGGAAATGCATGCTTTACCTGTTGCAAATGCTTTCCCACAGCCTGGATGCTCACACTGATAAGGCCGGTCTCCTGTGTGTGACCTCTCATGGACCTGCCGTTGAAGCACACATATGATCCCATTGCCTTTTGGCATTCCTTAGGTACATGTTCTCAACACAGGCCTTTTTTTTGTTTGTTTTACTGTTGAATTATTTTGTGGTTTGTATATTATTTTTGAAAAACAAGATAATTTCTTTTTTCAAAGGCTATCCTACAGTGATTTTGAATACAGATTAAATCTTGTATGTCGGGGCCTCCCTGGTGGTGCAGCGGTTAAGCGCTGCGCTGTGGTGCTGTCGGCAGCGGCGACGCAAGTTCAACGCCTGGCCAGGGAGATTTCCTAGGGTGCGGCAGACCTCTCTTGTCTTATCCGCTGCTCCCCTCAGCAGTGTATTTCCAAGGATCTGCCTGTGCTGCTCCCTACTCTGTCTCTGGTGAAGCCTCTTGCCGCCCTACGCCTCTGGCCTGCACCCCAGTTTGGATGCATAAATAAATAAATCTTAAAAAAAAAATCTTGTATGTCAAGAAGTATTCATTTCAAGTAAGGTACAGGGATATTGGAGGTTTGAATTTTGTTAGAATGTTAAAAGGTGTTTGTATGGAATATACTCTGGAGAGCTAGGAGCAGAGTAGATTAGGGACTGATTTGGCTGCTGCGTTGGGGTGAGTGCATTATGAGTGCATAATGTGAGGTTAAGAGCATGGGAGCTGGTTCTGAAGCAAGCCTGAATCCGAAGCAAGGCTTCGTCAGTAAAGAGTTGTATGGGTCTGGCACTTGCCTTCTTGAAGTCTGGAAGTCCTGTCTGTAAAGTGGGGACATAACAGTGCCAACCACAGATGATTACTGTGATAAATAAGTAATCATGACAATAGCCATTATCTACTGAACCTTTGCTATTCTTTTAGCACTTTACATGTAGTGTTTTATACTGGTTTAATTCTCACAACCACTCTATGAGGGATGTACTTTTATTGTCCAATTTTATAAGGGTAAAATTGGATAACAGGATAGGAAGATAAGGAAAATGAAGAACCAAAAGGTCAGTAACATGTTAATGTTTAACACAGATAAGGGCTCTAGGACTGCTACTCCAAATATACTAAATGCACATTTCCTGACACCTTGCACATTATTCAGTAAATGTTAGCTATTATTGTCATGGTGTGTTATATTTACCTGCAATCAAAATACTTGGCAGAAATATTTAAAACAGGACAAATTAACATCAACTTTTGCTAGGTTCCAGCAAATTACTGTTAACAGTACCTACACATAACCTTTCTGATACACTTATATAATTTCATATTTGACAAAAGTGTATTCAAATATATAGAGTATCTACCATATACTAGTTATTATGCTAGACATTAGGGAGACAGACATGAAGAAAACATAGTCCAAACTCTCAAAGAATTGGCAGTTTCCTAAATCTGCAGAAATTTTTTGTGTCTGTGTATAAGTGGGGGGAAACCATAGTATTTGAATGCTACAAGTATTTCATATTCATTAATGTCCTAGATATTCCCATAACTTCATTTTTTTACATATACCTTAAGGTGATGAGCTGTTGTATATAATTTTCCACATCCATCATATTCACATCGAAATGCCTTCTCTCCACTCTGCTGAGATTTAGCAGTTACTCTTGTTGCATGGCTTTGTAAGACAATCTAAATGAGACAGGAAGTATGATTTAAATTATTTATATAGAATATATATTTATATAGAAATAATTTCAAAAAAGAACTATAAAACTTGTGATATGGGTTTCTAGACTCAGAGTCATTTTAGGAAGTATACGTGTGTGTGTGTGTGTGTGTGTGTGTGTGTGTGTGTGTGTGTGTGTATACACATATACACACAAGCATCCTAAAGACAATGTTAAAAGCATTTCAACTTCAAAAACAGTGAAAAAGAGGATCAGGTCATTTGAATCAGTTGTAGGAGACATTATGATTTATGATTCTAATCTGTACTTACATTCAACAGATCATTGTTCTGGGACTCAACATCACAAGAGCCATGAGCTTAAATGGCTTTTTTTTTTTTTAAGATTTATTTATTTATACATACAAGCTGGGGTACAGGCCAGAGGTGTGGGGCAGAGAGAGGGTTCACCAGAGACAGAGTGGGGAGCAGAACAGGCAGATCAGAAATACACTGCTGAGGGAAGCAGCGGGCGAGGCAGGAGAGGTCTGCCTCACCATGTGGGATTCTTCCCGGCGGGGCGTCGAACTTGCGTCGCAGCAGCTGACAGCTCCATAGTGCAGTGTCTAACCGCTGTGCCACCAGGGAGGCCCTTAAATGGCTTTTCAAAGAGGACTATCTTGGGAGCCTCCCTGGTGGCACAGGGGTTAAGTCTCAGGCAGCCAGGGAGCTAACCCACCTGGCACAGCAGACCTTTCCGGGCTTGCCTGCTGCTCCCTTCAGCAGTGTATTTCAGTCAATCTGCCTGCTCTGCTCCCCACTCTGTTTCTAGTGAATTCTCTCACCACCCGTCCCCCGCAACTTTGGACTACACCCCAGTTCTTACATACATAAATAAAAATAAATCTTTAAAAAGAGATGACCACCTCCTTTAGAAATTAAAGATACCATAAAAGTTGAAGAATGACTTTCTACTCTGTGGGCTATGTGGTGACAGTGTTAATACATCCTATTTGCACAGACTGTCAAAACAGTGCAAAAAGAAGACTGCTAAAAGATTTTTTAATAGTGTATAAATTTCAAAACAACTGAGCAAAGATCATCATGAATGATGAATAATTGGAATAAGAAAGTTTCTGTTTATCTTTCAAGAAGCAAAAGTGCCTTTATGGATTCTTTTAAATTAATTGACTATTTTAAAACTTCACTATTATTACTTTTTCTGATTATAACGCTAAAATATGTACCTTAGAGAAATTTGGACATCACTGCAAAGAGTAAATAGTTCAACTTCGC
This sequence comes from Scalopus aquaticus, assembly GCA_004024925.1. Lineage (NCBI taxonomy): Eukaryota > Metazoa > Chordata > Mammalia > Eulipotyphla > Talpidae > Scalopus > Scalopus aquaticus. The sequence continues at coordinate 95,344 of PVIJ01004797.1, forward strand.
TATAATTCTACTACCTCTGGATTAACATCTAATGAGTTTCTATTTAGTAAAGTGTGCATATATTGGTGTGTAGCTACATTTTAGCAGAATTGAACTTAGGCTTTATATGAATTCTAAAGGTCAACAGTAATTGAAAATGGGACGCCTAATCAGAACACAAGAGTTCTGTTACTCTTTTCCTAAGAGCGTGGGGAAGCGAGTGTGCTCCCCAGGTCTGACAGATTAAGTTCAACAGGGCACATGTACAGACCTGGTGGTGGGGAGGCACACATGTGAATCTTTTCTGTTGCTCCCATCTAGGCCAATTTATAAGATACTTTAAATATGGTGTGAAATACACATCAGGGTTTAGCATCAGATTTGATTAAGCCAAAACAAAGATTTAATTTGTAACCTAGGGTGAGTATTGAAAATTTTTTTCCAGAAATGTACTTATTTTTGTTCCCATTCCAATGTCTACACTATACTTCAAGAGCTCGGAGTGGTAATATAAAGGTCAGAAGCTCCAGGTTAGGAAGAACCACTGGGACCTCTGAGTTTGCACCTGCATGGGGAAAAGGAGGTGGTAAAAACAGAATTTTTAATTTCTAAACCAGCTGAAATCACTAGCATTTGACATGAGAATTACTAGTAAGGGCTACTGTAACATGTCTACTTCCAGTGGTAGCTCTAATTATTCAAAGCAGACCTGGTTCAAAGGCATCGTCACAAGGCACAGTAGGATGAGAACCTAGAGCAGTAACACCCAGCTAGCAAAAGGAACCTCTTAAAATAAAACCACTGAAATTGTAATGCCTTACAGCATACAACATTGGAAAATCTCCAAGAAGCTAAGGGAGACGGTGAAAAAACCACTTAGGTCTTTATCTCAATACACAGAATGAGTGGGATGAGATTATCTCCCCTTTTATTGGTCATGCTTCTTTGTAAACACCTTATCTCTTAATCCTGGCTAACATTTATCTTCTCTAAGAAACTGTTTTATTCTATTTGGAACTTGTTTCTGTCTACCACCTTCCTCTTACCCTATTTCCAATCTAATCTCCTCTTCACTCCTACTGTGGCAGATATTTTTAAATAATGCTTGACAAATGATTGCTTAAGTACCAACTTTATGCCAAAACAAATAAGAGACAGCCCCTGCATTAGTAGGGTTCTTATTCTAGCCAGTGAAATTGTCCAACTAATGAGAGATTATAATAGAAAATAATCATTACTAGCCCAGCAATTCATATGAAGTTCTTTGGGGAGAACTGTAGTTCAGAGCAAATTGTCTAGAGGTGAAATTTAAAGGTTGGAAAGTGGTAGAAAGAGTAGTCCAGGTAACAGGAAGAGTACAGCTAACAGTATGAAGCGTGTCTGGAGAAAACAGAAGCAATGTGAGAGTGTCATGTATTCATTCTATGTACCAGAGTGAATAATATGAAAAAGAGAAATTCAGGACCATGTTTGGGAAGAACTTTAGAAAAAAATGCCAACCGGAAGAACTCTGATCTCCAATGCAAATAATGTAAGTTTTGAATGAAGTCAAAACTAATGGAAACTATGAGAAAAGACCTAGTATTCCAACAAAACACACTAAGTGTCATTAATGCTATATAATATTTACACATTTGCAAATTATGTTCTCATGAATTACAAAACAAAAATCAAGTGAAAGTCTCATTTGGCTTTCATAACCCCATGAAATGAGTAAAGTGAAGATTCAAATATTCTCATTTAACTGATAAATATATCTCAGAGTCACACAGCTATTACACAGCACACTGGAAACTAAACTTGGATTTTGTAAATTACAAATTAGGCATTACTTTAATACCAAGCTGTTTTTTTACTTAACTAAGGGTGGTGCAGCATGAGAGCAATGAGAATAGTCACAGCTTTCCCCAAACACAGACACCCATCATCCACACAGTTCTCAAATAGGATACTTTAGATCAGGGTTTTCAAATTCAGCATCATGACATTTCTAACAGGATAAATTCTTTTCTGTGGGGGGGCTGTCCTATGCCTTGTAGGATATTTACCCAGTAGGTACCAGTAATATGTCCTCCCAATTGTGACATCCAAAATTGTCACCAGATATTGCCAAATATCACCTGGGGGTGCAAAAGTACCTCCCTATGAACACAGCTGTTTAGATACTCTAGATCTTCCTTGTCCTATGAAATCTGGTTTCTACCATGTAAGAGGTCGGCTCAGCTACATAATAGTGTATTTACATTATAGATGAAAAGTAAAAGCTCTAAAGTATAAACATCACAATGGAAAAGATCTAGAGCCTTGTAACAAGACTACGTACCAAAAAAATCTATTGCATTAGCAACAGATCTCTTTCCTTTAAAGTTCAGCCTGGTACCATGACACAATTTCATAAACACTCTGGTAGAAGTAGCAGGAGCACCAAGAGAAGAGCCCAGAAGTCATGGACTCTCCTTATCTGCAGTGGTTCTTTGGGGGATATTTTGACTTTTTAATACCATGTCCTGGGTCCTCAACCTCAAATATGGTACTCAATTGTTTTAGAGGTTAGAGAACTCATGAACTTCTAGCCCTAAAGAGAAAAATATAATGAGTAACAAATGTGAGGCACATAAATAATTAAAAATATTCTAGCCCAGTATCATTTAAAATGCAAAAAACAAGTGAAATTAATTTTAGTAATCATTTTACTTAAGCCAATGTTTCTAAAACATTTTTTTTAAAGATTTATTTATTTATGCATTCAAGAGCTGGGGTGTAGGCCAGAGGTATAGGGTGGGTGAGAGTATTCACCAGAGATAGAGTGGGGAGCAGAACAGGCAGACTGACTGAAACTGCTGAGGGGAGCAGCAGGCGAGACAGGACAGGTCTGCTGCGCCATGTGGGTTAGCTCCCTGGCCTCAGCTCAAACTCGTGCTGCAGTGGCTGCCATAGCTTCATACGTACTGAGACTTAACCCCATGTACCACCAGGGAGGTCCCCAAAACATTATCTTCTAACATGTAACCCATATGAGAAATTATTAATGAGATATTTTACATTGTTTTTCATAAGTCTTTGAAATCTGGTATGTATTTCATATTCCCAGCACATTTCAATTTTGACCAGCCATATTTCAAGTGTTCAATGGCCACATGAAGCTACCATACTGGACAGCCAGATCTAGTCCTTAAGGGAGAGGTAAAAAGGGAAAAGGAAAAAAAGTTAGATTAAAAAAAAAAATCCTAAACAAACAAAAACAATCCTATGTCACTTTCTTCTATTTCTTTGTCTAATGGCACCAATAACAAATGGTTATATATCTGCAGATAAAGAGTAATGGGGCTTTTTATATTATTTCACTGCAATAGTTCTAAATTCCTCCTAGTTATGTTTCTGGGTTCAGAAATTAATTTATGGTAATAGGTTTTTATGATAATAGTTTATTATAATGTTATACATCCCAAGGTACCATATATACCAATATTTGGTAAATTCATTCATTTTTTTTATAGACCCATTCTCTAAAGGTTTAACACAAGTGTAGTTACTACTTGGAGTATGTCTCTCTTCATGTCCAAGTGAATATTATGGAACTTGATATCCAGATATAAATAAGTGTACAAGTAAGTGTCTATACAATTTATATTTTATCTCACCCATGGGGACTTTCCAGATTAAAGATGATCCCTAGCATTTTTGGAATATTCAATGTTAGGTAAATAATGACATTTACCAGATAGTGAGTATAAATCATACTTAGCTGTCAGGGCAGGAAAATTTTCACCACTTGCAAAAAACACTCAAGTTTTATGTTGTTTTTCATTGTTAAAGCAAACACTGAAAATATAGTTAGTACTAATTGAAACTATAGAAAAGTACTGTAAGTATTATAGTACTTCATTTTTTATAGACCCCTTCTCTATTAGTTTAACACAAGTGTAGTACTACTCTCTTTAAAAATATTCTATTATTTAAAAACTTGTCAGTCACAAATAAGAGAGAAAACCTTTACTGAGTCATTTCAAGGCACTGACCTACATCTCTTACATATATTTACAGTGTGTTCCTATTTTAGTAGAGTTTGACTTTGGTGGATTTTACATAGTGCTATAAAGTCTCATTTTTATGCATTCAGAGACCTGAAAATTCATTTATGAATTCAAGGATTTGAAAATTCTGCCAAAAATCACATAGTTTCAAAGCTGATGGGCTTAGTGAATTGCAGTGTGTTTATACTATACTGCTGTCACTTCAGGGCACTTCAGCTGTTAAGCAGATATATTGACTATTTAGCAATGTTTAGAGGCACCAAATTTCTGTCAGTGATTTCAGTGATTCCTATTATTTGATCATTTACTATTATATTGGAAAATCTCTCAGTATCACTAAGTATCATAACCCCAGTATCACTAAGTAGTGATACCAAAGTTCAAGTTAAAAAGTATGGCCCTGCCTCCTTGGTGGCGCAGCAGTTAAGTGCTGCACTGTGGAGCTGTCGGCAGCAGCGATATGAGTTCGATGTCCAGCAGGGGAGATTCTCACGTGGCGCAGCAGACCTCTCCTGCTTTGCCAGATACTCCCCCCAGCAGTGTATTTCCATCGATCTTCCTGTTCTGCTCCCCACTGTCTCTGGTGAACCCTCTCGCTGCCCCACACCTCTGGCCTATACCCCAGCTGGTATGCATAAATAAATAAATCTTAAAAAAAATAAAAATAAAAAGTATGGCCCTGAAGTAATAACTTTAGGAGTTAAATATGATGAACCCTGAGAAGAATGCAAAAACTGGTATGAGGGATTAGTCAGCAAAATATTAGAGATAACTGATGGAGAACAGGAGCCAAATTAAAGCAAGAATATGTTACAATGATGATATAGGTGGCAAGAACACCCTCCTACATAGACCATCCCCCTCCACAAACATACAAATCCAAAACAGTGTCTTGAACTATGCAAGTTTTGAGTTTTTGAAATGTCTTCCAGAATGCATCTGCAACTTACTGTAAGGCTCTGAGAGGCACTGCTGCTCTAGGCCGTTGTTTGGTTATAGAAAAGTCATTGCCCACACCAGGGTGAGCATATGAATGAAGGGCAGCCATCCACACAGGCCACAGGTAGCCCAAGAAGCATCTGATGCAAAAAGTACAAAAGCTCTGCCTAGTAGAAATAATGATCATTAGCTGGCTGGACCATCTTTCCCAAAGTTGGTAATATGTTCGCTTTTCTTGCTATCATCCATAGAAAGGTCCACAGATGCTAAGAAAAAGTTTTATATAAAAAAGGTAGCTTTACATACCTGCATTTTTTTCTCTTGCTCATTTTCTCCAATCATTCCAGTACCTGTTACACTTTCACTTCCATCAATGGACACCTACAGGAATAAAACAAAGCTTAAAAAAGTTTTACACTTTGAAGATAAACTCATGTCATTTGTGGCAACATGGGTGAAGCAGGAAGGGATTATGCTAAGTGAAATAAGTCCGAAGAAAAAAGATAAATATCGGATGGTTTCACTTACATGTGGAAAATAGAGAAATTGAAAAAAGGGTCAGGATAAAGAAAAAACTTACAAGCTGACCATAGGTCTGAGGCATATAGCAGGGGAGGGGGAGGAAGAGGAGCCAAAACAGAGGAAGGAAGGGCACAGGGACTGATGACAGATCACAGTTGCGATGGTGGTGGGAGAACTATGAGGATTACAGCTGAGGGGAGAAATCAAATATTGCCCAAAAATTAACAATGCAAGATAAATAAATTTAATAATTAAAAAAAAGTTTTACAATTTGATATATGTTCAACGTAGGGGGTAAACTCCAATCTTTTGAATGTAAAAATTGAGATATCCATTCACCAATTTCTAATTTCTACTTAATTCATACACAGTTTCATCTATGCCACTGTTTGTTCGATGGCATTCATACTTGAATATATCTTTTTGCAAGTTACTGTCACTCATTTCTTTCCTATAAGCTCTTATCCCATGTTTATTTTTTTTCTTCCAGTATTTTTGTTTATATTTCTTTTAAGATAAATGCTCATCTCCTTGATGCTGTCTGATTTTTACTTTGAATTAGTAGTTTCTTATTTGGTAAAGTAAAGAATAGCACTTTTGTTCTTTCCTTTTAGTGAAAAATAAAGAAGCTATATTGAGGACATTTGTGACATGGTAAAATGCCATACCTTTGCTGCATACTGTTCCAAAGCACTGATGGTGTCGGGGTCAATTGTGGCATCTCCAGTGTGCAGACCTGCTACTGTCCCATCGGCCTGAATAGCCAAGATGGTGTCAGACTGTGGGACTTGCACTGCGTGGTGGATGTAAGCAGTGGTGCCATCTTCCAGCTGAACTGCCTGTAATGCATTCTGGTCATAACTATCTGAGGGAGTGGAAGAGAATGGCACTAAATTAATGATAATCAGATACACAGTAACATGTTTAATAGAAGAAAGGAGTTGACTTTTATTTTAATTTTAAAAAATTATTTATTTATGCATACAAGAGCTGGGCTGTAGGCCAGAGGTGTGGGGTGGTGAGAGGATTCACCAGAGACAAAGTGGAGAGCAGAACTAGTGGATCTAGTGAAGTACACTGCTGAAAGGAGCAACTGGGAAGCTCCCTAGTTGGGGATCGAACTTGTGCTGCAGTGAATGTGGATAGCTTCATAGTGCTGAGATTTAACCTGTTGTGCCACCAGGGAGGCCCAGAATTTACTTTTATCCAGTAGTTATTGTGAGAAGGGGCACACTTGTTTTTATAGGTGCTATTTCATTCAATTCTTCTTTTTTAAAAAAGATTTATTTTATTTATTTAAGCATACAAGAGCTGGGGTGTAGGCCAGAGGTGGGGGGGGGTAAATGAATGGGGGGTGGGTGAGAGGATTCACCAGAGATAGAGTTGGGGGCAGGACAGGCAGGCGGATCTACTGAAATACACTGCTGATGGGAGCAGCAGGTAAGACAGGAGAGGTCTGCTGCACCATGTGGGTTAGCTCCCTGGCCTTGGGTTGAAGTCCTGCTGCAGTGGCTGCTGATAGCTTCATAGTGCTGAGATTTAACCCCTTGTGCCACCAGGGATGCCCCTAACTTGATTCAATTCTTACAACAATTCTGTGAGGTAGAGGTATTTAACACCTCCATTGTTCAAATGGGAAACTGAGGTTTGATGAAGTGAAGTCACTTTCCATAGGAACCAGGAAATTAAAAAAAAATTAACAGTTAACAGTCAAAGTCAGTATGTGGAGAAACCAGGATCTGACTTCATGTCAGTATAATGCTGAAGTCCATGTTTTTTCCTCTATCCATAATCATATCAAGATGTAGACATTTTTATGAAATATTAAATTATCCAAATACAATGAACCAATAATTAACTCCCACTGCCAAAAAGAAAAAATTCATAACTTTTTTCAACTTTAAACAAATTTACTTACAAATTTGAATATTCTAAATTAATTTTTTTCCTTTGAAAAACATGCTATATCACTCTAAAACATGTTACATCATTCTATAATAAAATACTGTATAAATAACAATAGCTAACATTTATTGAGCACTTGCTATGTGACTAAGTTGTTCTAAGTGGTTTACTTATGTTTGCACATTCTGTCCTCACAATAACCTATGATGTGGATACTTATTATAATCCTCATGTTATATATAGAGCACGAAATTGAAGCACAGGGAGGTTAAGTAAAGTTGTTCAAGGTTACACAGTTAGAAACAGGCGACGACCCAGATCTGAACCCATATAGTTTGTCTGCAGAGCTGTTCTCATTATTCCTACTTACTCCACCTCAAATTTTTGATTTCCCTACACAAAGTCAATAAACATTAACATTTTGCCATATTTGCTTCAGGTAGTTTTGACATTTTTAATGTTTTCTGTTGTTGTTTTCTTTCTTTTTCTAATTTTTTTTTTTACTTATTTTAATTAAAGACCAACAAAACATGTTAAGGAAATTGCTAAAGAAATTATAGTAAGGGGAAGAAAAATCAGCAATTTAACTTTCAAATGTTAAATCTTTTATTTTAAAAGCTGCCTCTATTTGAGTCTCCAGAATTAGGGGTTTGTTTCTCCAACCTGCTATTGGACAGCTGAAATGATAAGAATGTTTTCCCTTAGCCTGTGCCAAAATCTGCCGTCTTGTATTTCAGAGAACAAGCACCATTGTCCTCATACATGAAAGCACTTCAGAAATGAAGAACAGGTCTTATATTTCCCTGTGTCCTGCTTCTCCCTTATTTTATTCATATTTCAAAGTCATTTTACCTTTGGAGGCATGGTGAATAAATGCTGTAGTTCCATCTTCTAATTGCACTGCTTGACCATCCTCTAGACGCAAACTGTCCCCTGCTCAAGAACAAGGCTTACATTTAGATCCCACGTCTTCTAAGTCCATTCTGATCACTCAGTAACCACACAGTCAATAAACCATTCAGCACATCATAAAATCTACACTTGCTTTGTGGTTCCTTGAACATTTAAGCAATTTCTGTAAGGCTTCGCTGATAAGAGTTTAAAGGTAAAAAGATTAGAATGTTTGTTTTAGGAATACATACCAGGGATAAAGAGAGTTGAAGTGGGGGGAGGGAAAGAAAGAAATGAGAGACATGAAGGATTTAGCTCAAATAACAGAATTGTTAACTGTTGTCTGTTTATCTCCAGAGTACAGTCGAGTAATTTCTATAATCTTTGAGAGAAAGTCTCAATTAAGATGAAACAGTCTCTAGATCCTCTGCTCAGGAGGAAGATAGAGATCAGGACCAGGTTTAGAGAGTAAGAGGCAGCTGGAGTCAGCATATCCTAAAGCTTGAGGATCTGACGGTAAGTATCAAATACTTACTACTTTTAGGTATGGGTACATGTTGAACATAGGCAGCAGAACCATCCTCCAGTTGAATGACCTGTCCATCTATGAGTTTTCCGTCTGGAACAAAAGATTTAAGCCAAAGAATGAGCACAAGCAAAAATTTTAAAACTTTACAATTTCAAAATAATATCAACTATAAAAACATACACTACTTAAGATCATGTTCATCTTGATTCTTCCCTCAATGTTCTGAGGCAATTCAATAACACATCCAGTGGTCCTATAGAAAGCAGAAAATCCTCCCTCAGCCATCCTTCCTCCCCTCCAATTTTCAATTACAGAAGTTCAAGAGGAAGAGTGGCTCATCACAGCAGACTACATGAGTCAAACCTCTGTACATTTCAGAGTCACTAAAAAACAGTGACCCTTACTATGGGGAAGCTGAAACTGGGAAGAGGGATATGTCAGTCCATGTGAAGTCAGTTGTCATTCTCTTCCCTAGGGACTATATAAACCCCTTGACTACTATGCTCAGTAGGTTTCCAGAAAAACAAAGAGTTTGAGAACTGGGCTATTTCTTGGTGCCAAGTAAAACACTGAGTCAGAGACAATGTTATAAAAGCAAAACCAAGCATCTTATACATATTTTTAAAAAACATTAAATAATAATTTTAAGTAAAGAAGTACAAAAACAAAGTGGTTACCCCCCCCCCACATACCACTAACTTTGATACCACAGAGTAACTTCTAAAAATCTCAAAGGGAATCTCAAATATCTCAAATTATCAAAAAAAAAAATTAAGTTAAACTGAAACTATTCAAATTTATCACATGCAAAACTTTAGGAGGGATTGAGAAGGGGTATAGCTGCTAAGCATTCAACTCTGTGGCTATGAACTGTTGGCATTAATCAATGAGCTGTATAAGTGTCACATACCTTTAGAGTTGTGCTGAATATAAGCAGTAGAACCATCTGCAAGTGTTACTGCTTGCAAGCTTACACCTTCCATATTTTCTAAGTTGTCACCATCTATTATAAAAAAAAAAAGTTACTTTCTTTAGGTAACTATCATATGTGCATGCTGTTAAATTAATTTTTAAAATAAACATTAGGCAGATTTGAGTGGGATTTCTTTCAGTATTAACAAAAAATGTTTCCCTGCATTACTGTTATCTAGCATTCACATCAGGGTAGAAACTGTCAGAGAAAGGCTTAGCTTTGTGTTGCCTCTGGCTAAAGGAGGAGGAGGGATGCAAACACAGTATTGGAAGTTTTCATTTTCCCTTAAAATAAATGATATTTCCAAACCCACGGGATCTCTTCCTACAAGACTACTCACCTGCCACAGTCACTGCCTCTGTCAGGCACAGGGTAACATGTTGAGCCTCCATCCCTCCTCCAGGAAACTCTGTCATTCCCTGAGAATCTCGATTTATTTGGGCTAACAACATTTTCTACCTTGAAGAAAAACATAGGCACTTGAGAACAAAGAACAATGTATACGAAATAAAAGCTACAAAGAATATTTATGAAACATAACTGCTAAAGAAGTACACAGATTTTGTAATAAAATTAAATTTCATTCCATGTGCAAGGCGAAAGTGTAAACACAAAGTCCAAGGAAAGCTTTTCATCATTGCACTACTGGTTACACTAACAAGTCTTGCCTATCAGTTTTGTGCGATGTCTGAAATACTCATAATTAGAAGTTTTTGGGTTTAACATGATTGAAGAGTCCACTGATCCCATGAGCAATTCTGTTGACTCAGTCTTCAGAAATCGTTTTTTTTAAAGATCTATTTATTTATGCATGGAAGAACTGGGGTGCAGGCCAGAGATGCAGGGGTCGGGGGTGGTGGTGGTTAGAGGATTCACCAGAGACCAAGTGGAAAGCAGAACAGGCAGACTGACTGAGATACACTGCTGAGGGAGCAGTGAGCGAGAGACAGGAGAGGACTGCTGAGCTATGTGGGTTAGCTCCCTGGCTGGGGATCGAACTCATGCTGCAGTGGCTGCGGATAGCTTCACAGTGCTGAGACTTAACCCCTTGCAACAACAGGGAGGCCCCTTTTATAATTTTTTAAATGATAAATTCTTATCTATTTTTAAAATCAGTGTGGATCTACAGTCTCTAAGATTTATGGGATAAACTACAGTTCAAAAGTATACTCAGGTTGTGATGTGAATAGACTGTGTGTATAAGCACCAAAATTCTTTTCTAAAAGCAAGAACATTTGAAACAATAAAAGAAAATGAAACTAAGTATCAGAATTAATAAAACAAAAGAAGAATAAAAATACAAGTTAAATGTTAGGCATTCCACTCACCAGGCAGATACTTTTGTTTGCTAGCATCCTGGATACAAAAATTAAGACAGACCCTGATGTGTAGTTTTTACCCTAAGGATGGGGACGATTAGGATTTCTAGACTCTGTACTAAGTGAAGAAATGACACTGAATCCAAGGAACAAGGTTGCAGGTCACAGAGTACCCTGGAGGGCAGGAGCTCAGGACTTCCAGGCAAATGAGTAAAGAAATAAGGTAAATAGCTACAAAAGATCACAAGTACCGTGTATAGCATGAACCAAAGTATGAAGCAGGAAGGACATGGAAGAAGAGGTGGACAGTGCCAGATCTCAGAGGGCTTTGATGCTCAGCTGAGGAACCTACACTGGAACGGGAGCAACCTCAAGGTTTTAAGCAAAGTGGCAGTTGGTTTTAGTTTCAGGAGGATCCGATTGTAGTGCAATGTGGAAAGAAAATAGGTGGTGTAAATGTATGTTCATATGTGTATATCGATTTCGATATTGTTCGCTCTGAGATTTTATTCAAATGACAATAGCAGTCTAAGTTAAAAGCTCATTATTTCTTAATGATGATATTGAAAATGCAAAGAAATATTTGAAACCCCACTACCAAGGGATTTTACCAATTTATATTGCTTGCTGTTCCATACTCTCATTAATTGTGGGTGTTGCAGTCTTTTCAAACATAGCCCACTTGGGCCTCCCTGGTGGTGCAACGGGTTAAGTTTTAGCCTGTGGGGCTATCTGCCGCCACTGCAGCATGAGATCGATCCCCAGCCAGGGAGATTCCCACATGGCGCAGCAGATCTCTCCTGCCTGCCCGCTGCTCCCCTCAGCAGTGTACTTCAGTCAATCTACCTGTTATGCTTCCCACTCTGTCTCTGGTGAATATGCTCAGCCCACTCCCCACACCTCTGGCCTACACCCCAGTTCTTGTGTGCATAAATAAATAAATCTTTAAAAAAATAAAAAATAAACCCATCGCACTTGATGGATAAAAAAAAAAAGTCACTATTTCAAATTGCATTTCTCTGAATACTAATGAAGTTGAGTGGTTTCTCCCCATATACTCTGGCCCCTTCATACCTCCTTAGTGACCATATATATCATCTTTTGCTTAATATTCTCCTTGGATATTCTTTTTCTTTTCTTAATAAACATAGCCTTCTTTTATATATAAGTACTCCATTTGTATTTAATGGAAATATTTCCTAGGTTGTTTCGGGTTCTTTTGCCATATTCTCTTCAAACCTGCAGCCTGGATTCTGTTTCCTGAAAAAGTTCATACAAATGAATCTCTAAAGCCAAATGTTCTTGTGTGACAGCTAGTAGGAGCTTCAGCCTTTTAATACAGGTTTCCTCTAGTAACTGAAATTAGGACTTTCCTATTTAGTATGATTTGGTAGGTTATTTTTGGGGCCTGAAATGCTCAAAATTTTTTGCATCTGTCAGGAAATTTTCATTTGAGGTTCAGAATCAGGTTCTATGCAGGAAGAAGGCCTAAGAGGTTCAGTAAAAGTATAGATAATATGAGATTTCTATACTTTATAAAATGAGCACTCACTCAGTGCATAGTGTAGGAAAATGCCAATGTCTATGGGTCTCGCTTCTAACAGTAAAGAGACTAAACAGCTCCTGAGAAAATTTAACTTTTCCCGTAGCTGAATCTTCCAATATTACTGCTGGGCTGATGGGGGTCTCTGCTTTCCCAGGAAGGCTCTGCAAACCCTAATGGCACATGCAGAACTGCCTACTTCTGCCTTTCAGAAATGCCTGCCTTAATGAAAACACAGAAAAGCCAGGACCACACAGAAAATCCAGGACACCTACTCTAACTGTAAATCTTATGGGACAACCAGGAAGGTTTTGTTTTCTCTTTGTAAAACCTACTTCCCGGAGCCCCCTTCCCCCCACTATTTTTTTTAAAAGATTTATTTATTTTTGCATCTGGCGGTGCAGGCCAGAGGTGTGAGGCGGTAAGAGGGTTCACTGGAGACAGAGTGCGGAGCAGAACAGGAAGACGGACCGAAATACACTGCTGAGGGGAGCAGCGGGCGAGGCAGGACAGGTCCACTGCGCCATGTGGGAGTCTCCCTGGCTGGGCATTGAACTCACGCCACAGCCGCCAATAGGTCCACAGCGCTGCGCTGAAGCTGTTGCGCCATCAGACTATCAGGTTAAGATATGCTATTTCTGAATCTAGAATTATACCTACTTTAAATTTTAATACAGGGACAAAAACTGCAATCTCTGTCCTGAACTGAGCTGCAAAGACCAGATGTGTAGAAATTGTTAACTTGTGGCAGCAATGCCATGGTCAGACAGCATACACAGCAGACCTCTGAGAATGGAAAGATACTTTGAAAAGCACTGGTGTCTTCACTGAGTTCTGCTGCATGCCCTTTTTGTCAGCCTGGAGAGAGCTGCTTCTTGCTTTGTGTAGGTCTCAGGTGGACAGAGCATTCTTCAGATTTAATAACTTACTTAATAGTATTAAGTGGAACAGTCCTGAAAGGGCTTATAAGGTCCTGGATTCTTCCAACCTCCTCCAAACCACCAAAGCTGCCAAGCAGCTTTGTTTGATCATATGGACTATTTAAAATATTTTCCATTTGCATCAAATCTCTACCCCCACTCCTGTACTCCTATCATTCTCCTTCTTGGCCCTAATCACCTCATTTTCAGCAGGTTAATCAGTTGTCAACTTCACAGAAAATATAAAAGTCATCAGAGAGGAACTCTGCCAGCAAACCTGGCACTTGACTGAATTTCCACAAATTATTTCTTCCCTCTCTCCCACCATTCAACCTTCTTACAGGATAAGACTAATCCCTCCAACCTGTTCCTGCATTTCATTTGCCTTTCCTTTTTAAGGATCTCAGGGACCTTTCAATAAACAACCTCCCTTTCTCTCTTATTTCCTTAACATAAAAATAACAACTTATGGCCTCCCTGGTGGCGCAAAGGGTTAAATCTCAGCCTATGAAGGTTAAGTCTCAGCCTATGAAACTATCCACAGCCACTGCAGCACAGAGTTCGATCCCTAGCCAGGGAGCTTCCCACATGGTGCAGCAGACCTCTCCTGCCTCGCCTGCTGCTCCCCTCAGCAGTGTACTTTAGTCAATCCGCCTGTTCTGCTCCCCTCTCTGTCTCTGGTGAATTCTCTCACCACCCCACAGCTCGGGTCTACACCCCAGTTCTTGTATACATGAGTAAATCTTTAAAAACAATACCAACTTAACACAAAAATATCAAATTAGTACAAACAAAATCTCACCTCTGACTCAGCTACTAGTCTCACTTTCCTCATCACAACTATATTCTTTTTTTGTAATTTTTTTTCCTTTTTTTATTGTTATTTATGCCTTTTACATTTTATATTCCCCTTGGGTAACCCACCACCAATTCACCCGTGACCCATCACCATGGTCCCTTGTGTCCTTTTCTACTCCATTTTCTGTCCTTATCCTCCCTCTCTCTTCACAACTATATTCTTTTAACAGTTGTTACAAATAGCCCACTACCATCTATCTGAGTTCTGTTCCTACCTCTATTGAAATGGCTTTGGCTGGTCAATGAATCTCCACTTTAATATAAGGTTCAACGGCTATTCATAGATACTTACTCAAGAGAAATGAAAGCATACATCAAAAAAAAAAAAACTTGTAATACAAGAGTGTTCATAGTAGTTTTATTCATAATAGTTCCAACTGGAAAGAACCCAAATGTACATCAATAAAAGAATGGATAAAGAACTTGTGATAAATTCATACACTAGAGTGTCACCTAGCAATAAAGAGGAACAAACTACTATATATGCAAAAACATTTGTGAATTGCAAAAAGATGCTAAGGGAAATAAGCCAGGCACAAAATATACATATTATTCCAAGAGCAGGCAAAATCCATCTACAGTAGCAGAAATCAGTATGTGGGTTGCAAGTCTGAGGGACTAACTAGCAAAGGGAACTAGGGATTTTTCTGTAGTGATGAAAATGTTCTGTTTCTTCTTTTGAGTGAAGAGCATCTGGGTTTAAACAACTGCCCTAACTAACCCAACTGAACACTGAAAATTATACCTCAAAAGTGTTTAAAGTTTCTTAAAAGACCAAATGTTGACAACAGTTAACATTAAAATGTTGTGATGGAAAAAAAAATGGTGATGGATATTTTTCAGTCTTATTATGTACTTGTTTTGATACCACTGACTTTTATATCCTTTTTAAAATTGAAGTAACATTGCATTATAATATGTATGGTTCAGGTGTACATCACTGAAAATCAATACATGTATATTCTATAGACTTTATGTCATTCTAGGAATACTCTCTTGCCCTGTTCTCTGTGACATTTACTTGTTTCTGGCATTTTCCAACTTCCTAGTCAATCCTTTCCAAAACTCTCAGGGTTTTGGGGGGGATAGAGTGGGGAGGGGAAGTAAGGGGAGAGGGAAATTTTCTGTTTTTAAACTGGTAAAGTTTTGGGAAAAATCAAGACAAGCTGGTCATTCTACCCTCCTTCTTCTAGACACAACCACTTCATATTCTACACTGCAATCTTGGTCATAATTAAATAGCTGATGATACTAATATAATTTCATAATAAAATTTATATGAAAAATGAGTACAGATACAGTAAATAGAAATGACGTCTTCTATAATACCATATACTATTAGTTCATGTAATCCACCTAGCAGTTCTATAAATTAAGTAGCATTTTATTCCAATTTTGTAGATGAGGAAAATGAAACTGAGGTTAAATGCTGCCCTTAATGGCATAACATGAGTAAGAAGTGAAGTCTACCTTCTAACTATTGATATTTGGTTCAACAACTCTGATACAAACTACTGAATTATTTGCGAATCCCAAGACAGTCCAAGGTGTCTCTGGGATCTGGGCCTCTAAACACTGATATTTGAACCATCTACATTATTCTTCCTTTTCTCTTTACTTGGCTAAATTCTTATAGTTTCAGATTCCACCAGATAGTTTTGCCTGAACTGCCTAAATTAGGTCAGAATTTAGCTATATTTCCCATGATATTGCCTATACCCTTATCACACAGAGCAAGTAATTACTGTACTTGCTCGTCTCAAGAGTAGAAGCTGTACATCTAGTATCCGTTACTAGAACAAAACATCTAAGGAGAATGCTGCGTTAAGTAGATTAGGAAGTGTGGGTTATACCTGGGAAGGAATGATTACAATGTAATATAACATTACACTTTAGTATGAGGAATCTGGGCCAGAAATCTGCTTCAAAATCTCCTTTACCATATTATCTATGTGACCTTGGGTAAGTTATTCCACTGTTCTACGGTCAGTTTCCCTATCTGTAAACAGAGGGTACTTCACAGAGCTATCATGAGGCTAAATATCACTTAGACTAGCATATAGTAGTCCATTAACATTTACAATTAAAGCTTCTTAGTAGTTCAAAAAAGAATTAAGAAGAGATTATAGTGTCCCACGTCTCATTTTATTCACTATTTTCTCATTATACTATAAAAGGGTCCTGCCAGAGTAAAAAGCAAGTAAAAATAGGCTCTGGCAGTATGTTATTCAAGAGGAACTTACCTCTTGCCTACACTTTAAAAAAAGCCATCTTTATTAAGATGCAATTCACACACCATAAAATTCCAGTTCAAAGGCTTTAGAATATACAGCGTTGCACAAACCTCACCACAATCTAAATTCAGAACATTTTTTTTTTTTTTAAAGATTAGGGCCTTCCTGGTGGCGCAGCAGCTAAAGGCAGCGCTGTGGAGCTGTGGAGCTGTAGGCAGCAGCCATGCGTGTTTGACACCCGGCGGGGGAGATTCCCACATGGCACAGCAGACCTCTCCTGCCTCACCAGCTGCTCCCCTCAGCAGTGTATTTCCATCTCTCTGTCTGTTCTGCTCCCCATTCTGTCTCTGGTGAACCCTCTCACTGCCCCACGCCTCTGGCCTGTACCACCAGCTT